>OZ025251.1:15697128-15761143 GCA_964019135.1 Arenicola marina | reverse complement strand
CCCCATTTCCCTACCATTCATTCCCTGTCGTTACCCCTCCCTCTTTAGCCATTCCCCGGCCTCATCCCTTCCCTACCCCATTTCCCTACCATTCATTCCCTGTCGTTACCCCTCCCTCTTTAGCCATTCCCCGGCCTCATCCCTTCCCTACCCCATTTCCCTACCATTCATTCCCTGTCGTTACCCCTCCCTCTTTAGCCATTCCCCGGCCTCATCCCTTCCCTACCCCATTTCCCTACCATTCATTCCCTGTCGTTACCCCTCCCTCTTTAGCCATTCCCCGGCCTCGTCTCTCCATTACCCTTAAAGTCCTTGCGGCTTTCCGACATCCGTTGCTGAAGCCGCAAAGGAGGGAGCAGGACAAGGACAAGCATGGTGTAGAGAGGTCTTTGTCTTACGAGTCAGCTAATCTCCCCCCCCCCTCCCCCCCCCCCCAACCCACCCACCGACTTGGCTCAAACTCAGCAAAGGAAGCCGGACAACCATGATTAAAGTAGGCGTCCCAAATTGGCCACAGGCGTACCATATTTGCTCCATTAATCCTCCCCGTTTTTAGAATAGAATAGAACAGGGAACATGGCCAAATACGAGGCACTGCGCAATTTTGAGCACAAGTCAATGAAGCCAAGCTGCCATGTTTTATCGCGTTCAAGGGGAAACGCCTGGCAAATGGGGGCTGAAGATTCATGTGCTTATTTCATTTCGTTTAGACCAGTTATAAAATACCTCCAATGCTCGAATAAACGCCCGCATATTTCAAGCCCCGGGGTACTACTTCATTGCTTGAAAAAAGTAAGTACTTGGGTCCTTGATTTGAACAAGTACGGTAGCAGCAATTTGCTCACCATGTCATTTGATGATGCCATTTGTCTCTGGGTTGCAACAAAGTTGCGCCATATGCTAATCTAATTAGGTTGTGTTTCAGCTGCCAGAACCTCCCCAAAACATTTTCTTTCAATGTTCCACTTTCATAAATTATACTGGTTTCTGGAAAACGAATTTTCGCTAAGCGCTAAAGCTTTCAGAAATAGATGGTTTATGATAGCTTCATGGATAAAGCCAAAACAAGGCGGCCATGCGGGCGCTTCGATGACGCAATAAAACCACACTACCCACACGAGATGTGACAGCTTTACGCGAAAACCCTTTTATTAACAACATGGCCTTTGATGTCTTGCATCCTGTAGATTTCAATTCAATCATGAAGAACATAAATAGGTCATTTAGAAAAAGTTTATTCAGGGGAAAGCTGCTAAAGGAGTGGCAAGAAGTAATGCAAAGGTGTAAAGGCAAACAATACCAACAAATAAGGTCACTCATAGAATAATGGTTAGGAATAAGGATAACGATAAGGAGACCTACGTCATCACCGTCCTCCACTGGGACACGACGTTGCATGTAACAAACGGAACAGGAAATAGATTTACGAAACCGGTCGAGAACAATGGTGCCGCCTAAAGTCTCGTACTCATCTCGTGCCTTGCTAATCAGACGAGACGCGGGAGTCCGTGTCGAGGCGGCCATGAAAAGCCAGTCACTCCTCATCAGCGGCCGTCAAGACAGGTTCTAAATGCGGACGGTGGAGGGCTGTGTTATTGAAAAGGGGCAAGGCATCCCCCTGGTAGCTGCTGCGGGAGTGGGGAGGTGAACTGCTCGCGGCGTGAGGGGGCTTTAGGGCTTGGAGAGGACGGGTAGTGTGGGGGTCGCACACAGCGAGGAAAATTCACCCCCCGCGTTGGTTTTATGCCGCCGTCCTCATGCAAACGACTCGTTGTGATTCCGGCCGCTCGCCAAGGTTGTCCTAATGCTGAGCAGGGTTTTGCGTCTGTCTCCAGGAACGAACAGTTTTAGCGCGGCGTAGCCAACACCCCTCCTGTTCCCATGCCTGCACCCCCCCCCCCACCCCCACCACCACGCAACGTCTACACCCATGTCCAAATACCTACCTTCCCCGTCTCGCCTTGTATAAAAACGTTTCGCTCACATTGAGTAAGACAAGAGGCAGCGAAAAGGTAGCGGAGAGAAGGGAAACAGGCAGCATGGAGGTAGCGGAGAGAAAACAGAAAGGTAGCAGAGTGCTAGCGGTAAGGCAACGGCGAGATGGCGGAGAGAAAACAGAAAGGGAGCGGAGAGGCAGCAGATCACCCATCATGCATCGCACGCTTCGAGGGGAAGACGTCAAGCTATGAATACGAGCGCCCCTGCCGGACGGAGAGTGACTGGCGCGGTCACGAACACCCTTGCCCGCTAGGTGGCAACTAGCCTGCCATAAGCCGTTTTCCACCGGTAGTGACGTCATCTGAATAGCCACGCCCCCCCCCCCCCTCTCCTGTAGCGGGCAATAAAACTCGACCGACTATACATTACGGGGATATTGCATATTCTGGAGATGTTTGGCCTCTGTCGCCTGCCCGTGATATCGCTAGGCCGTTGGGACAGTGACCAGTTCCCATGCCACTCCCATGCCCCCCCCCCCCAACCCCCATCCCTCCTCCCTCCCTTCCCCACTCATCCTCTACAGCCTGCAACATCTGCCTGCCACCTGGACCTGGGGGAACAATAGCCAGAGTAACCATGGGCACCGTGGGGGGGGGCGGAAACGGGGGTAGGCTGGGGACGGGGGGGAGCAAGATCGCTTCCTTGTGTGGTTCATGGCGTCTAGATAGATGGCGAGTGGGGGGGGGGGGGGGGCGGTGGCGCAGTAGTGGAACCCTTACCGTTTCTTCCCATACAGATAGAAACATATAAATATATATATACGGCTGGTCAGTTCACATGAAGTGGCGGGTGAATCACTTCGTCGCATCGTGAGATGGCAGCACTCGAGTCTCGGTCACCAGACACACCCGTCGCTGTGGCTTGAAACCCCCCGGGAGCCCGGGTTGCCGTGGCTATATATACACCCCAATAATAATAACAGAACGGCGACTATCTCCCGAAGTTAACCCCTAGTCTCGCTTCCCATGTTGGGACCCGTTCAAGTCTCGAACGTCATCAGCAAGACAAATATTTTCCCGGCCGAGCCTCCAATGCGCCGATATCACCTTGCGGTCCGTCGGGACATTGGGAACTGAGCGGGGCAGCGGGTGGCCGCGATGGCTGAATCTCCGTCGCACCGCACCGTCCCTCAGCAACAGGCTGCAGCCGTTACAACGACCAATTCCCTGCACGACAAATTGCGTTCCAACCTTGACCAGGGCCTCCGACACGGCGGCAAAGACCGCCGGTCTGCTGGCTGCCAGGCTACGAGCAGAGCTTCCACAAGTATTAAACGCAGGGATGGGTAGGAGAACCACCGTCCGGGTCCAGTCTGAGTATGGACATTGCCATAGTTACCATGCTGCTAATATCGTCCTTCCCCACCCCCTTCCCCTTCCCCCTTACTCTGTTGCGTAAAGTAACCATAATATATTTCGAATTTATTTATTTTAAAACATAACATTTATGGTTTCATGAAAGGGATTCCATTGAGCCGGATATGGGTGAATACCCCTAAGACGAATTTGTTTGGTGTGTAACGATGTTCCCAACGCATCCGGTCAGATATGATGGAAGGGACTGCCCTATGCATTGTCGCTCCCGGCCCCGAAGATTGATAACATTGCTGCCTTGTCTATTTCATGTTGGGCGAACGTTGCGGCCATGTCAGACATTATTACGTTGTTCCCCGTAAATGAAAATGGACTCCATGCGGCGAAAAGGCCTCGACGATGATAATTCAAGCATGCGCCAACACGCCGCGTGCCACGTCACTTCCGCTGGCGGTTCTGGACCAGACAATCGCATTAGTCTCTCGAGGCCGCCCTTCTCGTCCCAGGACCGATCAGGCTATGACGGAGGCGTCCCAGGACCGATCAGGCTATGACGGAGGCGTCCCTGGACCGATCGGGCTGTGACTGAGTAGGATGAAACATTGCGTTCCGGGAAGACATTAGATGGAGTAGTGGTAAAGGGGGGAGGGGGAATGGCCGGGAAGAGGGATGGGGTGCGAGGGAGCAATGGGGAAGGGGGTATTCGCACAAATGGCGGCAGTTATTGGCAGTATATGACTAACACTGGTAGAAAAACTCGCTGCCCTGGACACTGCAATTGCCTGTTTCAGCGGCGGCTGGGGTCCAACGTTTCCCGTCCCAGGATATCACACGCCTCCCCGCCCCCCCCCCCATCCTTCCCGGGCGCCATATTCGTCCTTTCCCTGGCGCGCGCACCCTACCCACCTCTTCACCCCATCCCCCTATCCCACCAATCCCCCCCCCCCCCACACATAGACTTCCCTCTTATCTGATCACGTTCCGACCCCGTGGGTTTTATCCAGATCAACTCCCCAGCCCCTCACCTAAGACCCGCCCACCCCACCACACCCACATACCCCCACGTGCCGACCACACATCCCTTGCCCCACCCCGCCCCACCTCCCTCTCGCGACCGTCCCCGAAATTTGGATTAGCTGTTGGCCCTTGCCGTCACCTCTTTCTCTGGTCTCAGCGTGTCTTCTCCACCCCTCCCCTCGATCCCCGCCCCTCCACCATCCCATCCCCTCCGCTCCACCATCCCATCCCCTCCGCTCCACCATCCCATCCTCTCCGCTTCACCATCCCATCCCCTCCCCTCCACCATCCCATCCCCTCCGCTCCACCATCCCATCCTCTCCGCTCCACCATCCCATCCCCTCCCCTCCACCATCCCATCCCCTCCGCTCCACCATCCCATCCCCTCCGCCCACCATCCCATCCTCTCCCCTCCACCATCCCATCCCCTCCCCTCCATCATCCCATCCCCTCCACCATCCCATCCCCTCCGCTCCACCATCCCATCCCCTCCGCTCCACCATCCCATCCTCTCCGCTCCACAATCCCATCCTCTCCCCTCCACCATCCGCTCTCCTCCATCGTCATCCCACGACGTGCTCCAGTAGGTGTCATTTCCACATCCTTCGGAAGCTTCCGATGAGCTTCAACCCGGTGATGAGGGGTATATATGTGGGGGATGGTGGGTGTTAGGGAAAGGGGTGGGGAGGGCGGGTGGTGCAGCCACCGGCGGGCCCAGCACCATGTACGCGTTTCAATGGGTGAGTGGTGAGTGGGTGAGTGGGTGGGTTGGTGGGTTTGCAGAAAAGGGCGCATCCTGGAGAATTCTGGCCAAGGACATGGACGTTGGGGCGTAAAAGGTTGTGTCAGGGGCGAAAGGGAAGTGTGTGGATGGGGGTAGGGCTAGGGAGGAGGGCCAAGTGGCCCCAGGGAGAGGACCAGGGAGACCAGGGTGGTAGCGAGGATGGGGCGGTTTTGGAGGTTGATGGAGGCGATGGAGGCGATGTCTGGAGGGGAAGAGGGCCGGGGGGGGGGTGGTTGATGGCCCCGGGCCATCTTCACCCGGGGTCCCCACAACTATCAATCAACGATGTCCACCAAATCAGATCAAGAGCTTCCAGTGTGTAATTGGTGAGGCGGTGAGGGTGGCCGCGGGAGGGCAGCACTGCAGCCCCCATCCCGGGTCAATATGCACACCGCGATTTCCACCCTCCTCCCTCACCGTCTCCCCTTCTAGTGAAGCGAAATTCCAAGTCGTCCGGTCCCCCACTCCTTCCGCCTCTGACCCACGAGCCCTGCGGCCACACCCTTCCCATAACCGCATTTGCGTGCCTAAACCCCCGCAAGTGACGGATCTCGGAGGCGCACTCCAGCCTTAATTTGGAGCCGCTATAAATAAATACTTCACAATCCGATAGCGGAAAGGGTACTGTACATGGGGAGAATCCATGGCTAAAATCGGCCCAGCAATCACCCTGAAACCACTTTCAAAGCATAAACCTCGGAGAAAGGGTTGGAATGAATAATGAAAACGAATATGGGTAAGTTACTCAGAACGGGGCATAATTTTTTTTTTTTTTGCCGTGTAAAAAGCACGTTACTCACATATATTTGCCTGTAATGCACACACCGGAAGTTGTCCGAAGTTGGAGCAGTCCCGCAGAAAAGACGACCGTCGTATTCTTAATACATTAAGGCGAGTTTCTCCCGCCAAGGGTAAAGCTGAATGATACAGGTCGACACGGCAAAGCTGTCTCTGGCCTTTAGGGGTAGAGTGTACATTTTAAATATTTATATATTATATACTCATCCCTTGAACCCAATGCGGATGACGCAATTTGCGACAAACGTGCCAAGAATTCCCAAACTACAGCCATTTTTATTTCGGCTTAAATTTCAATCAAACGTCGGGGAACCGGCAGCCATTTTGTTTTTCCCGGCCCTGTACGCTAGCCTATGGCTTTATGCTCGACCCTCTCGTTCAGCGTTCTTCCTGGCCAACAGGAACTCGCTATCGCACAACGTAGCACGATATGCTGTTGCGATGTGCTTCTTATTTTTAATCAATTTCATTTACACACAATGTTGCTAAAATGTGCGTCTTAGCCATATTCTCTCGTCTGAATTCAATAAACAGAGCACTAATCCTGCACGTGATACAACTTTTCTCGTTTCTAATATTTCCGATGGGTTACAAGCGGGCTTCCGTCGATATGGTTACATGTATCGACATGTAAACAACAGCAAAATCGCACGCCCAGTAGACAAATATGAGTTGCATATAGATGGCTAATGTTTGGGTTAAATGAAATTTAGTTCATATACGAATAAAATTACGCGATATATTTTGGCTTTTCCAGTAACTTATATGTTGTATTATCAGCTACTAGAGTGAATTTCGAAAAAAATCTCGAGGGTGCGAGCTTGATTAAAATCCAAAATGAAATATTATGTACACATGAAGTTGATATATATATATATATATACAAAGCACTGTAAATGGCCTTACTGGACCTCTAACCACACCTGCGTTAAATGCGGTAACTCATTGTGGGAAATTGTTCCCGGCTGGGAGTATCCTTATATTAGATTAAATATAGGATGGCTGTTTTATGAGACATCTCCAATATAAAGGTCAGCCGACCCATACGATGCATAAAGATAGATGGATCATTTCCCTCGCTATATATCGAGTTATCATTCCTCGCGTGTTGCGATCATTTGCAACAATACCCAAATTAACCCACAGACAGCCCTGCTCGCCCCGCCCGCCAGCCCCTTCCTCCTCCCTATTGGTCCTTCCTCCTATGGTAAGCCGTCGGACTCGATCGTTGGCGGTGTGGTATTCATAACGGTCACCTCACCCAGTGACCTGTGGTGCCCCCACGAAACGGGCGGCGCGTGATAAAGGTCTTTTAATCACGTGATATATATATAATATGGCCGTCCCATTGCTCCCAGTGGGTGTAATCAACCACCCTTCCCTTTTAGGACGCTACTGAAGCCGGATAATGGTCCATATCGCTGGGCCTGTGGAGTGACGGACAAGGACCACACACATCTGCAGTGTGGTAGAGTCATGGCCGAGAGTGTGGCAGTGATGACCGTGAGTGTCGTAGAGTCATGGCCGAGAGTGTGGTAGAGCCATGGCCGAGAGTGTGGCAGAGTCATGGCCGAGAGTGTGGCAGTCATGACCGTGAGTATGGCAGAGTCCTGGCCGTGAGGTTGGTAGAGTCATGGCCGAGAGTGTGGCAGAGTCATGGCCGAGAGTGTGGCAGTCATGACCGTGAATGTGGCAGTCATGGCCGTGAGTGTGGTAGAGTCATGGCCGAGAGTGTGGTAGAGTGAGTGATGGCTGTGAGTGTGGCAGAGTCATGGCCGAGATTGTGGCAGAGTCATGGCCGAGAGTGTGGCAGTCATGACCATGAGTGTGGTAGAGTCATGGCCGAGAGTGTGGTAGAGTCATGGCCGAGAGTGTGGTAGAGTCATGGCCGTGAGTGTGGCAGAGTCATAGCCATGAGTGTGGTAGAGTCATGGCCGAGAGTGTGGTAGAGTCATGGCCATGAGTGTAGCAGAGTCATGGCCGAGAACGTGCCAGTCATGACCATAAGTGCGGTAGAGTCATGGCCGTGAGTGTGGTAGAGTCATGGCCGTGAGTGTGGTAGAGTTATGGCCGTGAGTGTGGCAGTCATAGTTGTGAGTGTGGCAGTCATGGCCGTGAGTGTGGTAGAGTCATGGCCGTGAGTGTGGTAGAGTCATGGCCGTGAGTGTGGTAGAGTCATGGCCGTGAGTGTGGTAGAGTCATGGCCGTGAGTGTGGTAGAGTCATGGCCGTGAGTGTGATAGTCATGGCCGTGAGTGTGGAAAAGGTTGTCTAGTGTGGTGTGGTGCACCCCTCTTGGCTGGTTTAGTAAGCGGTCTCACATATACAAACTAAATTTGGCCTCAACCGGGCCAAGGAAGAAAATATGTGTTCTTGCAGACACCACCTGCCATTCGTATCTGCGACTTATTAAGCCCCCACCCCCAACCCCCCGCAACATACTCACTCATATTACTCATACATGTCCAGCATAAAACCACAACAAAACAGCTGAGCCTCGCTACCGATCGGTCACCTCAGCCACCCCCCCCACCCCCCATCACCCAACCCACTCCACCTCCTCATGTCCCCACCCCCATCACCCCCCCCCCCAACACACTCCACCTCCTCATCTCCCTATAAACATCCCTATATATATAACCCACCCCACACACATACCTTCCCCATATTTCGCCCACGTACTCTGCCCCACACCGAATCCCACCACTGTGGTATACCCTGGGAGTCGAAGTACATTATGTAATTATTCCCCGCGATCGTTAGGACAAAGCGGTTGAGGCCAGCCCCATGAGACGGACCCCATGCCGTGCGGCTCTTTGAAAGCTTCTCCTGGGTGGAGACCTCCAATAATGGAAGAAGAAGGCCCCACGTGAGAAATATCCCCCGTCTACCTCAAGACGAAGACAATATATATATGTATATTATACATGTATTTGGGATTTATATATATGTATTTGGGATTTATATATATATAAGGGATTTATATACATGTATTTGGGATTTATATACATGTATTGGGGAGTGGCCACCATGCCAGCGACTCTGTCATAATGGTGGTCTCCTCGGCCAGGGATTATACTATGTTCCTTTTTTGGTCTATGCTGTATTATTGTTTTCCTGGTCGAAATAAAAGATAATTTCTTCTAATAGATGTATTTGGGTTGTATATATAGATGTTTTGGGGATTCACATACATGTATTTGGGACATATATATATATACATGTAATTGGGATATATATACATACCGGTATATAAATTTTTATATATAATACGAGAAATAAATAAGGGCGTTCGCGACTCTCAAGCTGGTAGTAACACACTACCATCTGATGTCTCACATGTTACTATTTGACTATTTGAGAAAAAAGACGGATATTTGCAACTGCTGAATCAATATTGCAATTTTCACAATAGTTTTCGCCTAAGGACAAGGGTAGAAACATCTTCCCCTAGACTGTCTTCACAAGTCCTTCTCCTCACACATTGGAAGCCGTGTCATACTTCCATCTCATTGTCCCAGGGCTGCCTTGGCCTGGGTTTGCGTGCCCCTTGTGTGCATAGACGTGGGTCAAAACGCCTCTCCGTCCTGCCATCCGCAAACAGCGTCGGTCAATGTTAACCAGGATCGCGTCCCTCGCGCGTGTCGAGAGACATCAGGCGCCACCGACGGAGTCAACACCATTTTTCAAATTTCATTTCCGTACTCTGCGAAGCCATCGATTCGCTAGTGTTTTGCTCCATTGGACGAAAAAGCCTTTTTTATAATCCTTTGCCTGCAGAATAAGTCTGCGAGTTGGATATTATCAAAGTGAAGAGGCGAAGCAATCGACTGTATCTTCCAGATATTGTTGCGACCACCCCCACGTTGTGGTGGTTGGCGCATTGGACATTGCCGGGCGCGTGCAGCCAGCCATACCAAGCAGCCGCCGTGGCGCGGGTCAGCGGTTCGCGCCCCAGTGGGCAGATGTCTTTTTTGTGTAGGATAGAAATCCCATGTCTTTCTTGGAAAAAGTCGAGGATAACCTCCTGGGAGACTTGGCCCCTTTCTACATGCACCCTCCCCATAGACGCGATACGACCGACAGCGTTGCGGCGTTCGGGTTAAATCAACCAAACAATGCATGTTTTTGTATGGGTTGTACTAACCGTGGCCGCTGAGAATACTTGGCCATTGGCGCGAAGTATCCAATCTTTGTCACCCTTTACCCCCGCCCCACCCCCCACACCCGCCACCCTTCCTCCACCCCCCGGCCACGCCGTCTGTAATCCTTTACACCTCATATTGATTTTGTTGCGTAAGTAGCCGAGAGAGGGTGACATTGTAGACTCGTGGCCGGACGCCCTAAAGCTGAGAAAACCAAACCTATCTAACCTCAAATCTCTCCGGACAGAGGCGGAAATTGAGCAATATGCCGCAGCATCCCTTGTGATTGAGAATGTCTACGGCTGGTCGAATCGGCGACTCCCAATACCAACCACTGAGTCATGGGTGGCGCGAGCCTCGCTGTGGGACTCCAGTGACTAAGTGGAGTGTGCAGTCGAGTGAATCATCAATGCACGGAAAAGATCAATCCTAAAGTAATTGAGGGTCCATAAGATGAAGGCCCCCTCCGCCCCCCCCCCCCCCCTCTGCTTCCCCATTTGGAGAGCCCGACACACAGACAAGGACGCCAGATCCTGGCCCACCGTTTAAAAGAAATATCCGCTGACGCCACAGCCTCCGTCTCTCCTTGACTTAATTTTATGATGTAGTCTCGTTCTATTTCCCATTTTCCCGTTCGTCTTCATAAAAATGTGCCAATTCTTTTGGTTTGTTCCGTGTTCCCTTTCACTCATCATTGTTGAGCAGACACACCGTGACATAAATGATGATGCAGAAATATTCTCATTTATCTCATTATTCATCACACGTATGATGTAACATCTCTATCGCAAACTGCTGGCTGCCATACGCCGACTGGCCGCAAGGATATACATATATCGGGTAAGATTAATTCCATTCCTAATAGAGGGCTGCCGGCGCGCCAAGCCAGCGGTCCTGGGTTCGATTCTCGGTGGCGACATCATGATTTTAACATCTTCTCGGATATAAATTCACCACGACATTTACCATTCCAAAGCCCAATTGGTTGACTCTTATGTTCCAGAGCGGCTCTCAATAAAACAATATATAGTGTGAAACATTATTTTTGCCCGCATTTACTCTCATACTGTAATTGTTTACTGTTACAGTAGAATCTCCCGAAACCCAACCCAGGGAGAACCTCTTTCCGAGTCGTGACATGTGTTTTTCCGTACCTGAACCTTGATAAACAGAAGAATTCTGCAAACGGAACATACCGATGTGTCCCACGCACATTCTGTTCATAGAGGTTGTATTATATAAACAAATAGTCGACATAAACAGTTTTATGTCGACTATTTGAAAAATCGGCTTTCACGAACATCAACACTTACTGCACCTATCCACAATTATATACCGCAGAAGGTTACTGTGACTGTGAATCGTATTCCTTATCTCTGCACAGATTTAGTACCGCCAACCATACAACATTCAGTGATATTTCACAAGCAGCACTAATCACTTACATTTGCCAAATTTCTCGCATGTTTTGCCCGTGTGATCGACACCGATATGAGACGCCTGGACGCACGCCATCCTGTGCAGCTCGCAGTGACTCGGGTAGACGACGCCATCGCTGCCACAAACCTCCTTGGAATGACCTTGACAGAAGTCTCTACCCGCACAGACGCACTGTCCCAGCCCCATGGAATTGACCTTGCACGTGCGGCCATACTTGCAGTAGATTTTCCTGCACGGATCTGAAAAGATATTGCATGGAAGTCAGTATGACATTTTAGTCTCGTTTGTAAGATACGATACGATAGGATAAAGCTTTTTGTAATGTAGGTATAAAAAAAACCTTGTCCCTTTGAGGAATCATCAGCTAATGATTCCTCAAAGGGACAAGATTTTTTTGTGATAAACGAGATTGAAGTAGAAACATGGGTGATTAGGTGATAACAATCGTTATTCCATAGCTTTCAAGCCATGGGCCCATGGCATAAAATTCAGCACAAAGTGCAATATATATGAGAGTGTTAGTGCATTTACAAATTTGAAAGCGTTGCATAAGCAGCCATAAGAACACACGTTTTGAGGGGATAAGATGGCACTTAACATTTCTCGTCCTAGATGACAACAGCCTGTAAGGTCAGTGAGTGATCTTTCCGTAGCCAGACACGATGTTCCTGCTGCACCAACATGGACGTTGGCACAGGTACAGATACATCAACCCCGGTAACGGAGGGTTATTATGAAACCAGAATCTGGCTTCGTGGGCGGGACTTTGCGAAACCACAAAATAAATTGGTGCTCGGTTTTACAAAAAAAAAAAAAAATGGCAGCCATTACTAGGCAAACCTCCTAAAGAAGTAGTTCACTCAGAATATAATGAACGAAGAAAATAGACAAATAGGAAAAAAACGACGTAATGTTGTGTGTTTGCTCTGGAAAGCATTACCCCAGACACCGAAAAAGAACACGTATCAATTAGTCAGTGAAAATTGCATCTTTACATTACGTGCCTCGCGGGCGCACTGCCTTAAAGGCTTACGACGGCGCGCGGGCAAACACTACAGATGTATTCATTGATACAAATATTCTGCATGATTACTTGGTGTTGTACCAAAAATATAACTCCTGCATTGGGGCTTCAATTATGTCCAAGTTACCGGTAGAAAAAATGGCCGGATATAAGATAGTGGATGTTCTACTTAAAATTCACCATTGTCCCCGGGCAGCAAACGTGGGAGGCAAGTCGGGGGTGATGGGTATAACAGATGCAATGCCATGATTTAGCAGGCAAAGTTACCCCTCCATTGAGATCATGTTAGCTAAGGTAGCGGTGATCAGTGCTTGTCTGATATACATGTATAACAAGACTTGTTTCTTGTATGAGATTCAACTTGAATGCATGATTTACAAATCACATTGCATGACCTAAACGTTTTGAATGCGCCGAACAAGCTCGTATAATTCCTTACTTTAGGAACAAGGCTATCTTCTCCCGGCGAATTCTCCCCCAATCAAGGCAGGTTTTGCACACGGCATTGTGTATGGGTCCGGCACCATTGTCCCAAAGCCCCCGAAAAGCCGTGGATTTATGGTGCCATCTGTTGCCTTGGGCATTGGGGTGGGTGTGGGACGAGAGGGGGTGGTGTGGGGGTGGGGGTGGGGCTGAGGTAAGAATGGAGCTAAGGTCCAAAATGGGTGGTGGGGTGGGAGTGAGGGTTGGAGGGAGGGAGGGGGGGTGGGGGTTGGAGGAAGGGGGGGGGGTATCTGACCTTTATACTCACGTTACGGCTAGCGCACCCCGCTGTACTTTTGTCCTCCTAGAGATAAACCCATTTTTCATCCCCTACACTACCCCCCCCCCCGCTCCGCCCCATCACGTGGGGATGGAGGGGGGGAGGGGGCAGGGCATGAGGCATGTGTGTGTGGTGGGGGGTGGGGAGAGGTCTGTATCGCCCCCAAGGACCGTCCCGACATCCATCAAGGGGAGCGCCGTGCCATTGTGCGGAATGACAAAAGGCAACCGATGGCAGGAAGACAGCGGTAATGCGGGGGACTGCCGGCCAGACAGAGCCCCTCCGCCTACCCCCCCACCCTCCTCAACTCCCACCCCCCACTGTCACCAACCCAGCCTCCCAACACCACCCCTACCCCACCCTCATCTCCACCCCAACCCCCCACTGTCACCATCCCCGCCTGCCACCCCCACCCCACCCTCATCTTCACCCCTACCCGCCACTCTCACCAACCCAGCCTCCCAGCCCCACCCCCTCCCTCATCTCCCACCCTACCCGCCACTGTCACCACCTCAAAGGCCGGCATCACCCCCCCCCCCACTCTCACCCCCCCATCTCTGTGGCCCCAGCACTTCCTGTGGCCGTGACCATCTATGATTTCTACTTCTCTCCTATTTTTTTTCTCTGCTATCTCCCCCCCTCCCCCCTCTTTCTCTTTTTATGGCTATAGCTACATATATGACTATATAATGTATATATGAAGTTATGTCTTTACAACCCATCGTGGAATAAGATAACACTGGGGTAGCCTGTATTCCCTTTCTAGCTTTACACTACGTCGATTATATATTTATAACCCCACATTCGACTATACAGACTAAATGTATTACCTTACAAGCCGATACTTATTATCGCATATAGCCTCATATACCTGTACAATGCTTTAGGTGCTACATCGGGTAAACGTTTGTCCGCCAAACCCACGCCAATCCTCCGTGAGACAACATTTCCAGTGATGACTAATGACGACATTTCCAAGTATTATTGCACAATGAAGATGGTGATGGAACCCCCATGGGGGTCACTGTTATACGAATCTGGTGGGGGGGGGGGTTCCGAGGGTGCCCCTTGATGCCCGAGGGAGCGAACAGTGGGGTGAAAAATATACCCCTATAGAGCGGATATTTATGATGAAAAAGATAGTGCTATAGAACGGACATTTATGATGAAAATGATACTCCTATAGAGCGGACATTTATGACGAAAAAGATACCCCTATAGAACGGATATTTGAAACTGAAACGCCCCGACCGAGCGGCTTTTGGCGGCAAAACCTCAGCCGAGCGGATTTTGGCGGTAAAATGCGCCGACCGAGCGGAGTTTGGCTGTGAAACGCCCCGACCGAGCGGATTTTGGCGGTGAAAAATGGGGGGCTTTACCACGGAACCCCCCCGCCCACAGCATTGTATTCAGTACCCCTCCTCCCCCCCCCCCCCGCCCCCTCCGCCCCTTCCCCGGGATTGAAACGTTCGTGGTTGAACCGAGGCAGAAAATAATAGCCAGGAGACAAGGAAACGCTCGCACAGTGCCCAAACATAAAAACCCGACCGACATTGCTGATGGTGGCAAACTCAACCTTGTCCTCAGAGCAAAGTACGCGGCGGGAAGAACGGCTACCTGCACACGTGGTGGCCACTTACGGCGGCTCATACTGTCAAGGTGCGCTGGCAGGGGCTCCACGTTGCCATGGATACCTGTTTCTACGTGGGCTCTGCCCGCTTATGTAAAACGACTACGGTATTATGCCGCAGTATACTGCTTCCGAATTGTGTCCAAGTGACGTCACCTAGCGAAGGACTCGCGATGCGGGCATGACAATTTCCTTGTCGTAGTGTGGCAATAATTATATTGTATGTGCAGCTTCTATGGAGACGCATGGAGGTAATATCATGCGGTACTTCCCGACCCTTCAATAGATGCATGAACACAGATCCCCCCCCCCGCCCCACCCACCCACACACGCCTGCACCGACCAGACCATTGCCCTAGGTCTAGGCTACGGCCCACAACCTGCCACCTACGCTTAATCATAATGTAGCATCGAGATTGGCCCCAGAAGGGAGTTCTCGAGGGCATTGTTAAGGATATCTAGCATGTGCGCAGAAAAGAGTCGAGGCGAGGGCATGAAACAGTGTCCAGCTTCGGCTCCCAAGGGGGTCCTTAAATGGGTCTTTGGGGATTTCTTCAAGGTTTAAAGCCTTACAGGGCCTCTAGGCGGGGTCTAGATATGAGGTTCTGTATGAGGGGGATAAAAGAACGCTGCGCATCAAGGAAGGGGCTGAGGTGGGGACGACGGCATAGGTTAGTCACACATAGAAAACCACAAGGGTGACGTCACAAAAGGGGTTACAAAATGAGATTGCACAGGGGTCACGTGACAGGCGTCGGTCGGCAGGCCCCCATATGAATCTCAAGATTAGAGGTCATAAGGGTCAGACGAGGTCACACGAGAGGTTCACACACGGTCACAGGAGGGGGCGCCACTGGAATCTCACGTCATACATGAGGTCATGTGTGAAGGTCGTATGCGAAGGTCACACCGTAACGCGAAGGTGTCCTGAGAAGGGGGGGGGGGCTCGGGGTATGGGTTAAGGGTAGGTGGTGGACGGGCTGGGAAAGAGAGGGCATGGGTAATGCAAACCACGGTGTGACAATTAAAGCTGATATATGCCGAGCAGCGTCCCAGACCAGCGGTCAACTCAAGGCCAGAATCTCAAAGCCTTATTCATAATACATCTCGGTAGGTCTAGGCTAGGACCAACACCTGCCATTACGCAACCCCATGGGGAGCCGCCCCTGCGGAGGGCTAAAATATGACTTCATGGGAAGGAGGGTGTAGAAACCGGCTCTAGCTATGTATCAGAATTGTCCCGTCGACATCACGGCGAATAAATGACATTGTTATGCGATCTTCCGGGCGTATAGCTCCATGAGATGCCAGTTGTCCCGTATCTCATTGTAACACTCACGGTTATTTTTCAGAGGACAAATTATTCATAGTACGCCACCTTGAGTACGACAAATTAGACATCCTATCTCATAGACTAAATAGCGTTACCTTAACTGCCAATAGATCCTCACAAGAGCAGATGTGGAAGGAAGGGGGGGGGGGTGTAATCAGGTCAAATTAAGTTATCCTGCATTCTGGCGTACATATTCTGGCGCATTTCACACGGTCGTCGTCAAGATGTCAACACCTTGTTGCCATGAACATACCAAGAATACAGTGGATAGAAACATACAGCCAACAGCCGCACGATGAAGAAATTGTAATGCTCTTTTGACACTAAATACATTTTCATATTAGGAAATGTATTTTCTGACATTCGACTGTTCTTTGCTACATATGTTATATGGATAGACAATATATACACAGGCAGTGGTATAACGTTACTTGCCAATGTGACAGCTACGGAAGAGAATCTAGGTACAGTTTATGTTGCTTGATAGGATTACACCAGCGCGGATCGCAGACAAAGCCCCACGGGTCACAATGCCATGGCTGTCTATATATATATACCCATGTCAGCTAACGGACCGAGCGCAATGTATCGCCTTTATATAGTATTGCGTAGTCATGCTGTCAGCCAGATGTTTATTGCGCAATATAGTACATGTATTTAATATTCATTATATTACAGTATGGCTCAATATGGCCAGTATCACATAATGGGCGAGATTGTGTCCTACATTCCGTGCACGTGGTTACAAAGGTTTATACTAATGTTTGAGTTCATTTGGCAGTTGAATTTAATCTCTTCAGACGGAAAATTCTATTGCTTCTCCCCCACCTGCTCAAAGTGACGCCTTCCATCGATTCTGCTTTTTCTTAAAATATCTCCTTAACAATAAAACTAAAATCGATTCCGCTCAAACCCAAATTAGGCGAAGCCGCCGCCAAGTCGCCAAGGCAACAAGCATATCCCGGCATGCAGCTGAATACAGATCAACAGGCGCCCTCATACATATTCATGACCCCGTCCGAGGGGCTTAACAATAGAAACGGCCTCTTCTATCATAATATCAACAGGCTCGAAAGGTGAAGAATGGCGGCAAATGCCCCGCTATTTCGGCCTCAGCAAACAAAAGGAATCTGCCAACCCATAAAGAGGGCCAATAACAGAGAACCTGGCAGCTACTCTATGGCCCAGGTGGACTGTCCCTGTCGCCCTATGCCATAACTCGCCGCCCTCCGTAGCTCAATAGAGGTAGGGGGGATGAGGCGTATGGGAAGGGGTATAGATTCCTGAGGGAGGGAGGAGGCACCAGAAGAGAGAGACTGGGGATGGAGGGCTACTGGAGGGCGGGTGAGGGTGGGGCACTTGGCGAAGGGTACAGAGACTCTTGAGGGGAGGGGGGAGGGAGGCTCTTGGAGGGAGGGGTGTGCCTTTGGGGCAGGGAGAAGAGGCTCTTGAGGCACCCATTGATTTGGTG
Organism: Arenicola marina; assembly: GCA_964019135.1. Classification (NCBI taxonomy): domain Eukaryota; kingdom Metazoa; phylum Annelida; class Polychaeta; family Arenicolidae; genus Arenicola; species Arenicola marina. The sequence goes on along the minus strand of OZ025251.1, from coordinate 15,743,428 downwards.
GCACAGACTTTCCAAGCCATCGATCTGAAACCGGCTGACAAAGCGACGTGGTCCTTGCAGCTTTCAGGGAGCTTCTTTCGCCATCTCTCGCCTTATCGCGTCGTCTCCTGGCTTTTGCCTCGAGGGTTACCACACATATATCAACCAGGCATTGGTTCAAGAGAGTAGAACTGTTGGGGGAAGATTGTCAGTGCAGGAATGTGCGGTCGAACATTTTAAGCAATTTTAATTCTTTGCAAACGCACAATGTCCATGATAGCTGCAAATCAAAATGCTGCATGTTCAATGATCGTCCGAAACGTTCGGTTCGGTTTAACTATTATAATAACACACAAGCCCTACGGCAAAGTTCTGTGCTTAAGCCAACGGGCGTTCTCCTCGTAAAGGCGTCCCCTGTGCCGGGCGGGCGGGTGGGGGGGGCGGTGGGGGCGAACTTTTATACAAATCTAGTGGGGGTTCCGGGGGTGCCTTGATACGCCCAAGCGTGGGGATATTTGTGATGAAAAAAATACCCCTATAGGGCGGATATATTAAAACTGGCGCCCCTGGGGGGGGGGGAGGGGGCTCTGAAAATTTACGTTTATAGTGCGGGTTGCCGCGAAAAAATACGCCGACCGAGCGAGTTTTGGAGATAAAAGGGGGGGGTGGGGCTTTACCGCGACCCCCACCCCCCCCCACGGGTTTCCTGCGTACGTGTAGTCGTTCTTAGTAACACCGTGTTATCCAAGCTATATACATATATAGCCAAAATTGAAGTTCGGGGGAATCGGGAAGGATTTTTTTCAGTTTTTTTACAGATTACCCTTTGCCCTTACGCGTCAACACCCTCATGTTAGTTCTCACCTTTCAGCCTCACATACCCTTCGTCCTCTGTCTTAGGTTGAAGCCATAGCCCGCTAGGGGGAGGGGCGGGGGGTGATGGGGGGGGGAGGGTTTATGGATTATATTACACATCTGAAGCATGTGTATGGGCTGTTGCTTAGTTACCGTCCTCTCGACGGACATGGCAGTCTGGAGACTGGATGGAACGGGGTGGGGCAGGGGGGAAGGGGGGTGGACCATAGGTTTGGCTGGCCAGCGAGCCGAGTAGACGTCGTTCGGGTGGGGTGGGGGGGGGTAGCAGTCGGCAGACGGTCATTATGTACAGCCAAGCCTAGCTCAGCCCAGCTCACCGCCCCCCCCCCCCCAGCCCCCCTCTATACGTTTCTAGCGCCGCTGACAGCGAGGTTGGTACAAAGAATTTGGGTGGGTGTGGGTGCGGGTGGGGAGACCAGGCAGCCGTTGCAATGGATGACACTCGAACCCCTTGTCCGACCACGCAACAGGTCGACCGAGGCCAGGAATAACCCGAGGATGAGGATACTTCATTTACCCAGAAGCACGTGACCAAGGGGGGGGGGGGGGGGAGTTGGAGGGTGGATGACGGGGAAAGCGAAGAGAGAAGAGGGATTGAATGTCATGGGCGGGTATCGCCGGCGGGAGGCACCGTGAAGGTGGGAAGCAACGAGGAGGATGCTGGGTGGGTGAGTGGGGGTGTGGGTGGTGTCAGACAGGCCAGACTGACAGACAGTCCGCCGAGGAGGCCATAGGCATTGAGGAGCGGGGTGGGAGTGGACCAAGGGCTGTTTGAAGACACGTAGCCATACACAGACGCAATTCACCGGCATCGCCCCATATGCTGAGCTCATCAGAATGCAGCCACCGACCCGGTGAGGATTTGAAAGCCGTTTATGTTTACATGGCTAAGCCTTCTGTGAATGGGACAGAACATATATATGGGCCTGTTTATATCAGGCGGTTATAACACTTGAGCATCACGCACACTGCTTCTTGTCATCTAACCGAGAGGTGAGGTGGGCACGCACGGTATCGTTGCATCGCCGTAAATTATACATAACTATTTGCCGACCGGTGCAGACTGCAATCAATGAGCAAACAATTGATTCTTATCCACAATAACATTTAAATTCAAGCGAAGTGGCTCTGGTATATGCTTACATTGTGATAATATATTATAGTAAACCACCATAGATGCAGTAAGTCAGAACGCATTATGCCGGAAAGACCATCCAACCCAATTTATCATGGCCTAAAAGCCCAGCATTTCAGCTTATTTTCATTTCCAAAGTTGGTCCATGTTTTTGCTTAGGATCCATGCAATTAAGCGGATGCGTAAGAAATCCTTGATTTCACTGTGCGGCTCGACAGACACAATGGTAATTGTAGCAGATTATCTTTGTCTCGTGCAGGGTCTGTAATCAGACGTGCGGGGTGGGGGTGGGGGGGGGGGAGGATGAGAGGGCGGAGGAGGGGGGTGGGGAGGGCTACGGAGGGGCGGCGGGTCAGTGGTGTGGTAGAGCTTCATTGGCTTTAACCCGCATATCCTCAGTTCTAGGAGTCAGGCAGTCAGGCCATGTGGCACAGTCGTGGTTTGCCCTGGCAGCCACATTTGGTTTCAGAATCAAGCATTGATATTGATTTTCTCTTCCCTACAGTTTGGGTCTGTAGGCTCCATTCGCCGGTCCGCGATGTGGGGGTGGAGGGGGAGAAGGAGGGGGTAGAGGAAGGACAGGAGAGGGAAGGAGATGGGGTAACGAGGTGGGGGGGGGGGAGGAAAGGGTGCAGACGTTATGCGCGCTAGGGGAGAGGGCAAGCAGCATTCAGCGGCTAAGGTGTTTGAGGAGGGGTGGGGGGAGTTGTAGGGGAGGGGAAGGAAATGGAAGGGAAGAGAAAGTGAAGGGAGAGGATTGTCGAGAAAACGAATATCTGACGCACGTGGCGAGGTGGGAGAATGGTGGAGGGAGGGAGGGGGTGGGTCTGGGTGCGGGTGTAATAATACACGGCTAGCAAAAGATGATGCGAAAACAAAACTTGTGATGGTGGTTGTCTTCGCGTAAAGGATGGTGTCCGGTCATGAAGAGAACAAAAATTACTGGATCAGCTGCCATAATATTCTAGACATGACGGAATCGTTTTTTTATCATGGTGAAGGGGTGGGGAATTTCCCAGCGAAGGTATCAAGGATCCGATTATTGGCGCGAGAGGGCGAATATCTTGGAGGAAACCGTCGAGAATGAAGTGATGGGACAACAAAAAATAGTGCGCCGTCCAGGCAAAGATAATAGGAAACCTTAGATCGAATCAGTAAAGAGAGCGAGAGAGAGAGAGACCGATCGGGTGAAAACACTCTACAGAGGTATTTGGAAAGCATAAATGTCACCATTTATCCTTTCGTTTTTTTGCAATAACAGCTCATTCGAATGCGTGAAACTCCGTCGCTGCCAAGCTTCCTTAGCTATTTTTTTCTCCTTACTTGCCCACTGATGCCAGAGATGATCGCATTGTGATTGGTTTATTCACGCGCAATCTTAAAGACCAAACAGTGACATGGGTGGCGACTCTGATTATGCTGCAATCTGTAAGCCAACCATCCCTTTATCCAGCTTTGTCCAGCAATATGTAAGCCAACCATCTCTTTATTTAGCTTCGTCCTGCAATATGTAAGCCAACCATCCCTTTATCCAGCTTCGTCCAGCAATCTGTAAGCCACCCATCCCTTTATCCAGCTTCGTCCAGCAATCTGTAAGCCAGCCATCCCTTTATCCAGCTTCGTCCAGCAATCTGTAAGCCAGCCATCCCTTTATCCAGCTTCGTCCAGCAATATGTAAACCAACCATCCCTTTATCTAGCTTCGTCCAGCAATCTGTAAGCTAGCCATTCCTTTATCCAGCTTCGTCCAGCAATATATAAGCCAACCATCCCTTTATCCAGCTTCGTCCACTAATCTGCAAGCGAGCCATCTCTTTATCCAGCTTCGTCTAGCAATCCGTAAGCCAACCATCCCTTTTATCAAGCTTCGTCCTGCAATCTGTAAGCCAGCCATCCCTTTATTCAGCTTCTTCCAGCAATCTGTAAGCCAGCCATCGCGTTATCCAGCTTCGTCCTGCAATATGTAAGCCAACCATCCCTGTATCCAGCTTCGTTCTACAATCTGTAAGCCAGCCATCCCTTTATCCAGCTCCTTCCAGCAATCTGTAAGCCAGCCATCGTTTTATCCAGTTTCGTTCTACAATCGGCAAGCCAACAATCCCTTAATTTAGATTCTTAACATTTAAACCGAAACTACATTTCAAATGATGTTTTTAATATTTTAATATATCATGCTGCCACGACGAAACCATTCGGAATTAAAAAGCAGCAAATCTTGATATTATTTTGACATTGGTAGATCTCTATATATTATTATCAGTTCATTGCGTCATCTTTAAACCTCTGACGGACAGCAGATATCTCAATATCTGACGCATTCTTTATTAAGCGGATTACCTCCATCGCTCAGTCGGTAAGCATTAGAGTCGGATTTAAGTCGGAGTCGAAGCATTGCCTTGATGACAGTATGTGGAACTGGGGGGGGGGGGGGGGGAGGGAAACGGACGACAAGGGCTGGATGGTCTGTAACGGTTGCAACGGGGAGTAGGGAGGGACTGGCTTATCGGCTATAGCTAGTGATAAATTTCATTTCGATTTTTGTCTACCGGATGTCTTGGGTTTAGTAAATGTCTGGACAGAGGCCAGAGGGCCAACTATCGATTCAATTACTTCAGCAGGACATCCAAAGTCCATCAGCGTTGATACCTCAGCTGGGGACTAACCGGAAAGACGACTGCTGAACGCTGCACTGACCTTGACCTTGATACGTACCCTCTTACGGCACACCACGAAGTCTGCATCGACGCCTCTGCCCACCCCCTTCATTTCCCTACCTCACGCGAAAACACCTTGTCTACAGCAACCATCAACACTTAAGCTATGTGATGAATAGCAGCAATTTCCCCTCATAGCCCCGCTCCTTCGTTTTCGATGGGGCTTCTTGTTTTATTAATGGCGTGCTTGGCAGATAGAAGGCCGATGGGTGGTAATATAGGTCGTTGCATAACGCCCGTTGTCGGTGGTTAAGAGGACGTGACAGCGGATGTTACTCTCGGCCGGGGTCCCCTCCCGCACCCGGCACTCCTTCCCCTGTAGCACCCACGTCTCTTGTGTGCGGACCGATGTCGCTACCATGTTGGTCGAAGACTGACACCGGCTTCAGAAAGCTTTTAGTGCGCGATATGCCATAGCGGTGAGTCCATGAACTGCAAGGACAAAGCCATTTACGCTAAAGTGCTTGCATGATAGTCAAATGAATCCCCAACAGATGTCGATTGAGCTGAGACAAAAGCGCCTGTATGAGTGAGTCCTCATGTGCGTCATGTGTGTTGTCTTCTCGTTATGAACAGAGACATTTTATATTGAGGATTTCGGAATCCTAATATGCATTACCGCTTGTCCAATTTGGACCGTTCCTTCCACGCACCGCACCCCGCCCCCCTCCCATTGTTTGGCATGGATCCTAGACCCTTCAACTCATTCCCTCACCCCGCATTCTACCATTTTGGTTTTTCTTTATTGCGATTCCATACTTCCCAGAATTTGGAATCATATTCCATGCATCCGGATAAAATGATGTCGTCCTTAGCCCAATGCCGGCCTATGTGGACCTTAGAAATCCCCCCCCACCCCTAGAAATTCCGCTTCCCCTGCCCCCCAACTCCTACACACCCACCCCCTGGCCGACAGCTGCGGTCTGAACGGAGGTTGGTTGTATATTCAAGACGCTTTAACCACTTTTGGCCATATCGCGTTAATGGGAGAAGGAAGGGAGAGTGCAGCCATGTCCCCGGGGGTAACCCCCCACTCTTTGCGAAGCAGGACATGGGATCTTTATCCTGCGACCACACAGACATGACCACAGCGGGGCTCGAACCATCGATCCGCGTGCCGTTAGGCTCTAAGGTGGCCAAGGCACTCAAGGCGAGCGCTCTCACCCACTGAGCTACCGGGCCGGCCCCCTGAACTGAGGAGCGGACCGCCTCCTGGGGCGAATGGCAGCTTGTCATCCCCCGATACCGATCATTACACGGTGCTACCCCCGCCCCCGCCCCCGCCCCTCCTCCCCCTCCCTTCCCTCACCACCCCCATACCCCCATTACGGGTGCACCATGCAATCTTGAAATTGAAATCCCTCATTTTCGCCCACGATGACGGTCCGTAATAACGGCTGCAGGAGAATGAATAGTGCACTGGGCGTTATAACCAACATTGGTTACCCGACCGCCATTCCGCCCATCCGGGGCAACACATGCTCACTCGTCAACCGCCCGCGGTGACAAAGGAAACCAGAAAATAGAAAAGACAAGCGGCATTAAACAAAACAATTGGACAGGCATTGCTGTATAGGTTTTTCACAGCTTGATGGTCACGACGCCATATCTCTCTCCCGTACCGTGGCCACAAAGCAAGACCCATTTCGGTCGCTGGGAGTGACCTTGACCTGGTCGGTTGCCCGCCTTTCGCGCCGCCCCCTTCACGGGATCACTCTCCTACAGTAATAACACCCGTGGGAGGCGCGCAACGGCAATATGCCGCTGCCCTGCGGCCGACATCGGAAATTCTTCAGTCCCGCCTGGACACTAGTCGGGGGCAAAGGTCGGGAAATTAGTCGCGACGGTAGAGATCCACTACGACCCGTCTCCCATCACATGGTCGCCCATACCTCCAAACCCAGGCCCCGCCCCGCCCATCACACGGTCACCCAGACCTCCAAACCCACGCCCCGCCCATGCAGTCGCTATCACCGCCGCCCCGTGCCACCCCCACAACGCGACACAGCCCTTGTAGGCGGGTAGACCGCCCTCGCCCCTACCACCCTCGCCCCTACCACCCTCGCCCCTATATTATCCTTCCTCCCTCCCCCGCCGCCCTCCACGGTTGGATCGTCGACCCGCTCGTCATCTGACCTTTGACCTCCTATATCGATTGCGGCCCATTCAGGACGAATTAATCGGCGCCTGCAAGGGAAGGACGGCAGTCACCCCTCGGGGCGTGTTGGCGCCCGGGCGGAGAGGGGGGGGGGGGCGGCGATGGTGATCGGCGGCGGCAGTGACGGTGGCGAGCGGCCAGAGGGGCATCGACCCGCTCCTACCCGCCGGCCTCCCTCCCCTGCAGCCCCCTCCCCTGCAGCCCCCCCCCCGACTCCCTCTCGCCCCTACCCTACAGAACTGTTTTTTGGGTTGAGGCCACATAGTGTCATCGATTGAATAACAGATATTCGGAACAACCACCGACAGCTTCCAGGGCTGGTTGTGCCGGAAATGAGGAGATGTAATCTGGCTGTACCATGGGTTTGGTTTGGTTTGGGATCGGTAGGCGCGCTCCCCATCCCTTCTTGCCTGGAGCGTCTTGGCGCTGTGTCTGTTGACAGCCATCTGCGCCGAGAAAGGCCATGAAGATACTTCAGCGTGATAAAGCTGAGCACCGGCTGGTCCAGAAGGCGCTATGGGTGGTTAGCGATGTAGCGGAGGTGGGTGGTGGAGGGGGGCGGGCGTACGGCGTACGACTCCGCAGGACCTGCAACGTCACCAGACGTTCAGCCTCTCCACTCTCCCCTCCCTCCCATTTACCTTCCCCTCATCGACTCACCAAATGCTCCCCCCCCCCGGCTCATCCCTCGTCGCCGACCCACCTTCCGCGTTCCGATTCACTATGCCAGGAATCCATCTCAACGTGTATTATGGCCACAGAGAGCAGAGGGGGAGACATTCAGGGATAAGCCAGTACATATAATACCTCAATATAGAGCCGCGCCGGCCAGGCTGGTCTTCAAGCGTAACCTAGCAACGCGGGAGAGGTTTTGTCCCACATCACACGACCCGATGGGGGAGGCCAACTAAATCCGCTGCGTGCTTGGCGTCAATCTAGTCCCCGAGCCGAGAAGCGGCTTTTTTTCTTCCCTTTTTTTTCGGGGGGGGGGGGGGGGGGTCACTGACCGGCGGTGAAACCGTTAAGGATTGCTTACAGAGAGAGACACCTCAGCTTGAGTAAATAGTCACTTGGATTGTCCATGATGCCTCGCTAAAGGCGATGTGATGCATGGATTTTCTAAACGGATATCAATGCCAGTTTTTCGTCTTTTTCCTCACGCGTGTCGCATTCTTCTGAGGCTAATTCTCTACAAGAATATTTATTTCATGAAGCAAACACAAATCTTTTGTAGAAAAAGTGTAACCACTCAATTTAGATTATACAGATAATACGCATGGAAGTCTCTTTTCTCTCAACGCTTTCTCAATGTTAATCAAATGTGAAGGGGTCCACAAGAAATATAATCAACGCTACAAATCCAACGTTTCTAGCTGCATTCCTTCCATCCACCCATGACATAGATATGTTATCTCGTTACGAACATCCGGCGTTTAGAAATCTTCAACCAATGTCCGCAGCTTGTCTTCGCATTGGGCAGATTGTGGGATTTGTAGCAACTTTTTTCCGAGTGTGCATGTACGTTTTTGTGCACATTTGTGTTTTACTTATATACCCTCAAAGCTATGTTAATAACTGGCTGCCATGTTGTGAGGTCATTCTGTCTGGCTGACATGCTGGCGACGTCATTGTGTCTGGCAGCCATGATGGTGACGTCGTTTTGTTTGGCATAACACATATATCTTGCATGCTGTTCACAACAACGAATTCAAGCGTCCATGATGACCTCACGATGACCTAGATATACGGCGCTTCATTGAGTCATGAGCGGGTTCCGGCCACAGAACACATAGCTCACGGCAGAACTCTTCCTCGGGTAGTGTTCCAGTGGGAAATCGCCTTGCAGTCCGCCCACCCTCTTTCACCATTCATTAACCCTTTTCCTGCTTGATCTACGTCCCCTCGGGTCGGCGAGGGCCGCACCCGGGCAGTTCATCGTACCAGGCACAGCTGAAACCCTGAGGTCGTATCGTAGCAACTAAACGGTCGCCATGGGAGCGCGTTCTACGGAACGGTAGAGGAATGGCCACCTGGGTCGGAACTGGGTTACCCTATATAAGGACCCTGTTGCTTGGAGTTTTATGACGTGTGTTGCTTAGTACAAAATGAGAATCAAATCAGAACGCGATCTTTCTTATTGTTTTCTCTTGATGTGATGGTGACACTTAAAGATGAGGCTTCATACGACGCATAGCAGCATCTTGTTATTAAACAGTAAAATATAGTCGTTAATCGAACAAATTTTCAAGAGTGTTTAGTTTTGCGCGTTTCACAGTGAGATATGAAACTCTTCGTAACGATTTATCAAGAATTATAAAATATTTATATATTACCAAACAACAACATTTGCTGCTGAGAGATAATAATTTCTCACCATATGTTATAATAATTTCTCCCTTGGCAGCCGCACTATGCGCGCGCACACCACACCACAGATCACACACATGAAACATAAACAACAGCGCCGTCGAGAACAAAAAACACACGAACAAGCTGGCTTCTGATATCGGGCGGTATGCCAGGTTACAGCAGTAACCAACAGTGAAAGGTGATGATGCTGCATCCCGCCACACGGGGCAACTGGCAAAACTCACACGCCACTGTTTATATAGAGAACACGGCAAGTGAGGAAAAAAAGCAGCGAATCTCCTGCGCTGAATTGCGCTGACAGGCAATAAATGTGGTACTCTTCTAGGGATCTGTCTGTTCGTCTCAAGCGTCGATGCCACATGAACGTCACTGGCTCAACATATAAGACTTCAAGATAAAGGAGATCATTACAGTACACTCCTCTTTAGTCCTGTTATTTTTCAGCAACAAACAAAGGGATTTTTACCCGTTTTGCCGGGTTTTGTTATTGTGGACGACATGTGGGATTGCGTTCGCAAGTCTCAAATGTATAAGTAAAAGCTGCACATATAGCATTGTGTTTATATGCGTGCATTTTTAATGCAACAGCGTTTGATATTGTTTTATAATTATGAGGTGTTAAAACATGTCGAGAGGAATATGTTCTTTTTAACGGACATTTGTCCGCATACTAATTTTGAGATTAGCTAAGCATGTTACTTCATATTAGCTCCTACCAAAATGTTACTTTTACCAGCCAATTCCGAAGTGATATGTTTAAAACGTATGTTTATCATACCAAATCAGCATCTTGATAAAACCATATTGCTTGTGGCATTAATCGTCCCTGATGTCCAACTAATGTTCCCATTATTATCGCGAAATAAATAAACTTCAGGCGATGGAAATTTTCCTTCTACCAATTTTTTCGATGGTCAGAAGATATAATCGGAGATCACCCTCCGGATATCATTGTTAACCTCGGCCTCTCTGTTCAACAGAAACATATTTACTGACACTTTTAGTAAAGCCCTACCCCAACCAACGTCTGTATCTATTGAGAGGAAACATTCGATCACAACAAAGATGAAAAAAAAGCTTTCATTACTCAAAATCTAAAATATTGTGAAATACGAAATAACCTTACCATCATATGTCAAGGCTTTCTCTTTCTGTTTCACATCCAGAACTGTTGGCTTCTTTACTGCCTCTTCCTTGGTGGACTTCAGTGGCTTCACGTCCACGACCTTGACCTTCACATCTGGGATCTTAACTTTCTCTTCCGGGGCCTTGACCTTTGTCTCCGGCGGAGGCGCTTTGCCCTTAGGCGCGTTCCAGGTCATCCACTTGGCATCCCGAAACAAATCGTCGTCGTTCTCCTCAAAGATTGGAGGCGGGAAGGGCGAGTCAAGGTCATCATCCTTTGCATGAGATCGCTGAAAATCCCAAACAAATATTGTGAAAGCTTTCGCAAGGCAATTAATTATCCAATCGCGTTCTTCTTGTGTGGCATGCATATTGGGCCCATTTCTTTGGTAACCCGGTATATCACTGAGGTAACCCGAATACACACATTACGCATCGGTGAACCTCCCGACACTTGTTTCGAGTTTGGTGCGCGCGCATTTAACCGGCATGCCGAAATATCGCGCTTGAAACCACACGGGACCTTCGGGACAAGAGGGTGGCTGAGTGAAACTTTAGGTTGGTTCCTGTGCCCCTACCTATGACGTTTTGTGTCCTAACAGACGTGAACGGTGTGCACATTTCATTGCTGTATCCCTATAGGCACGCCCAGAAGTGTTCTGTCACGTGTTAGGGGTCTTAGGCGGGATACCGATCCTGGCCCAAAGCAATGCGCCCAGTGTTGTCCTCTAATCGTCATTATAACGAAATAAAAATAATATGCCAGTCATCCACATCCACACAATATCTTGTACTGTCATATTTCAACATCCGGTTCGTCCTTGACTTTCACAGCATGTTCAGCGGCCTGGTTTGGTGCTGTGAACAACGGGTCATGGGTTCGAACCCCCCTACAAGCATCTGAGGCATGCTTCATCCAACCCCTGTCTTAATGTCCCCCGAAGGGGAGGCATGCTTCATTCAACCCGTATCTTAATGTCCCCCGAAAGAGAGGCATGCTTCATCCAACCCCTGTCTTAATGTCCCCCGAAGGAGAGGCATGCTTCATCCAACCCCTGTCTTAGTGTCCCCCGAAGGGGAGGCATGCTTCATTCAACCCGTATCTTAATGTCCCCCGAAAGAGAGGCATGCTTCATCCAACCCCTGTCTTAATGTCCCCCGAAGGAGAGGCATGCTTCATCCAACCCCTGTCTTAATGTCCCCCGAAGGGGAGGCATGCTTCATTCAACCCGTATCTTAATGTCCCCCGAAGGAGAGGCATGCTTCATCCAACCTTTGTCTTAATGTCCCCCGAAGGAGAGGCATGCTTCATCCAACCCCTGTCTTAATGTCCCCCGAAGGAGAGCCATGCTTCATCCAACCCCTGTCTTAATGTCCCACGAAGGAGAGCCATGCTTCATCCAACCCCTATCTTAATGTCCCCCGAAAGAGAGGCATGCTTCATCCAACCCCTATCTTAATGTCCCACGAAGGAGAGCCATGCTTCATCCAACCCCTATCTTAATGTCCCCCGAAAGAGAGGCATGCTTCATCCAACCCCTATCTTAATGTCCCCCGAAGGAGAGGCATGCTTCATCCAACCCCTATCTTAATGTCCCCCGAAGGAGAGCCATGCTTCATCCAACCCCTATCCTAATGTCTCCCAAAGGAGAGCCATGCTTCATCCAACACCTATCCTAATGTCCCCCGAAGGAGAGGCATGCTTTATCCAACCCCTATCTTAATGTCCCCCGAAGGAGAGGCATGCTTTATCCAACCCCTGTCTTAATGTCCTCCGAAGGAGAGCCATGCTTCATGCAACCCCTAACTTAATGTCCCCCGAAGGAGAGGCATGCTTCATCCAACCCCTGTCTTAATGTCCCCCGAAGGAGAGCCATGCTTCATGCAACCCCTATCTTAATGTCCCCCGAAGGAGAGACATGCTTCATCCAACCCCTGTCTTAATGTCCCCCGAAGGAGAGGCATGCTTCATCCAACCCCTATCTTAATGTCCCCCGAAGGAGAGGCATGCTTCATCCAACCCCTATCTTAATGTTCCCCGAAGGAGAGGCATGCTTCATCCAACCCCTATCTTAATGTCCCCCGAAGGAGAGGCATGCTTCATCCAACCCCTATCTTAATGTCCCCCGAAGATTTGTTATCCCAATGCAGCTGTCATGTGCACAAAAGTGGCTTGACACACCACCAGCATTTCATTCATATTTCATACATATTATAGATGCGGCGTTTTTTATGGCACTATACGTCTATATCCCTAGTATAGACTAGGAAATGTATTGACATTCGCAGAGGCAGTTACAGAACGCATTATTTATCTCCAACAACAGCATGGCCATAAATTATACGGCTTGTGGTGCTAAATGAGGTCTGGCAAACGTTAACTCCTGTGCTATATATAAATATAGACGTTAGTCGGTGTAGCTCTGTGTTTAGAGTGGCCGGCGTGCCAAGCCGGCGATTCTCGGCTCGATTCTCAGGAAATACATCATGATTTTCACATCTTCTTTGAAATTCATAGAAATTGACTATAATAAACTATAATACCATTGACTAGATGAATGCCGTATCAACGTACATATATTATAGGTCAATACACTGCCTACGACGACAGAAATATGCCGGCATAACTGACGTCCGGTCTACACTTTGCTACGCTAATGCACCTCTCGTCGCGGATGGCTTTAAGCTCCCCGCCCCCACCTACTGTGGGCGTCCGTACAATCGGGACTTTGTTCTCGTCCACTTTCGATATAGCTCACATATTAATCACACCGTGAACCTATTTGCCTTGCGTCGACATCATGGAGGCTAACATGAAAATGTTTTTTGTTATTGGTGTACGATAATATTATCTTAGGGATGCATTACCCATGAAAAATGCACTCATTGCAAGTAACGCATGCATCACGTTACAACGTGTATGTGAATGCTTGGTTACACTGAACCAGCCGTCTATTTCCCTCAATAATTATTCAGCCAGCTAACAGTCTGACGGTGGGGGGAGCCATGCATAATTCAGATGCCATTTTGACAGTTCTTCCCAAGCTCCGACGCCAGTCAGCACGTCAGTCGGCCTGGTGAGAGGGGGAACAGGGGGAAGGAAGGGGGGGGCGGGGAAGTGGGAGGTGGGGGGAACTTAAGGGGGAACCATACGGGTATTCCATTCCCCACATCCAACCCGGTGTGTTGACTTAGGCAGATGTAATCTCATTTCCTCTCGTGTCCGCCGGGGAATGTAGGCCGTAATCAAGTGTAATTGTACCCCTCCGCGGAGAGAAATTATGACAACAGTCCAACAGGTCGCCATCGCGCCTTCGGGTACCACTCACGCTGGCTAATAACCACGTGACGACGAGGTGGGATCATGGCGTAGGTGGACGCTCAGCCCACTACCCAGCAATCCAATATTGAATCGACCTTCATCACACCGTCCGCCCCACTCACATGACGAATTTAAGTTATCTTCACATGGGATCTCAGTACGGCGGGTTATATAATTAGGTTCAATTCCCATCTGATTGATTTAGTTTTCCCCAATTTAGAACTGAAATCACTTCGCATGATTAAACTTTAGCTCGAAGCATTTATCCTATTCCATTCCACCAACACGTTGCCCCATCTGTAATACACGTATACTCGCCAAATACATTAATTAAAAAGCGTTCGTTTTTTATTTCACCACTCTCGACCTGCGATGATTTGTCTCCCATTATGTAATAAAGCACGGCTTGAAAGAAGGACCTTGGGCTTCTGTGGCCAAGTCTCGGCAAGAAGTGACATGGTCGTGAGAAGGCAGCTTTGTCCACGACGACCGCGACATCGCTTTATCAAGAGAAGCAATATCGTTGTGAGACATCGGCAAAAGGGGAGGAACCCATGCGGCGTGACACCATTTGATCAGTCTGAGAGGAGGAGGCTGGTGAGGAGAGGGGGCGGGGTGGAGAGGAGAGGTAAGGTGGGGTGGGGCGGGGAGGGGGAGGGGTAGGGATTAGAGAATGGAGCTCAAAGGGTGAGCGATCAGCGCCAACGACACGGACATGGAGTCATTGACAAGACATCCGCCAGACGAAGGCCAGGATCGGGACTGGATCTTTGCCCCCAATTCAATCTCGGAATCCCGCATCGGCACCACCAGGGGGCGCTGCGACGGCGGCCGACTGGAGGCGACTGTAGTCGCCGTCTTCTTCCAACGAAGCCTTCGCTGCCCTGGTGGGCTTCGTGACCTAGGTGGCCTTGGGTGGCCTTGACCCCGACATATGCCTCCTAGTCCCGACCTGCCGTCCTACACAATGCCACAATCAGCGTCCCGTGGGCACCCTGGGCCCGCCTGTCGGGGAATAGGGGACGAAAAGGTTCGCCAGACTACGGGACAGGAGGGAGAGAAGGGGGTTGGGGATGGAGCAGGCAGCCGGGGAAGGAGCGGGGATGGCGATTCTGGAGGGGGGGGGGGGAGGGTAATTCACGGAGCGATGAAATCTTATCAGATAGGATCTTTACAGGATCGTCCTTCGTCCAGAATTCGACCTACAGCCAGAAATTCACACAATGGCTCCACTGACTACACTGATTCTTCATTTTTGAGGGGGCCGTTCGGCGACCATGCAACCGCACATATTATTACTACAGACACAAGCCGGCGGGGCCGGTCCCGGAGGGTTAGTTAGGCCCGCCGTGACTGAGGACAGGTGGACGCCGGGCGGCAGAATCAACCAATCACACGACACGAGGATCGACGTCCATCAAGTGTCAATGGCTCTGATTGGCCAACTGACATCATCGAATCTAATTCAGTGCATTATTCGGTATTCAGCTTATCACGAAGGTCAGCATGAATCTGTTTATCTACATGCAGTTGACGTGAAATAACCATAAAAACATCTATGTGGCAGAAATACATCGTCAAGATAACATCGAGATAACGTCCTGGTAAAAACAAAAAAACGATCGCTGCAGGATTTGCTTCAAATTAGAAAGCGGGGAGGGGGGGGCGGGGGCGGCGGCAGGCAGTGCCTATCTTTATTACAGACTTTTAGATTTCTGATATCATGCGACAGGGAAGAGAACAAAAGGGGAAAACAGGCAAAAAATTGGTGATTTGGGCAGCACAAATGCGCAGAGGTACATCTATTGCTCCCCCCCCGTCCCCCCGGTGACGTTTGGGTTGCCATTTAAGAGAGTTCGACCCCCCCACACACACACACACACCACACCCAATATATGGCTGTGGAAAGAATCGCACAAATGGGAGAGATATCTGCGACAACGTCAATACGGCAGACCATCAATTTGGACCAAGTCTACAAAACCAAGCTCAGGAGATGTTCCAAATGTGTGTTAACACGAGAATGGCTCTGTGTGAGAAGTACATAAATGTCGAGATGGCGTGACACAGCAACCAGGCGGATAATTCAGCGATATGACCTTTGCCATTTAGCACAGAATGTTGTCAGCATGACGCGTAGCACTGGGGAGCTATTTGGTCTCAAAAGTGAGATTTCCAGACCAGTCGGACAGTTCCCCCTCCGGAAAGAACTAGATCGATGCCTGACATGAATTGTTGTTTCAGGCCGCTTTCGTAGACACAAGGGCTAAACTGGGCCAAAGATTCCCCCGAAACGATGAAGGATGAATTGATCAAGTATGTCCCCGATTAGGAGCCCGGGCCCGGATTCGAACCCAAGACCTATTGATATTCTGCTATCTAATGCGCTAACCACTACACCAGCGATGCACAGTTGTTTCCTCTTAAAATAACGCAATTACAAAAACAAATAATAAAAAAATTAAAAAAAAGTTGCAAGAAGCATTGGCAGGTAAACAAACGTTTTATCACTAAACATAATGCGGTACCGGTTTATATATTAACCTTGAAACCTCTTTCGTTTAAATATGCAAGCCATTTCTTCCCACATTAAAGTATGACCTCGACTTCACGTGAGGTACGGATTGCTATGTTTACGTAATTCCCTTTTACACTCTGCCGCGGGGGTTTCTCCAATAGGACATCAACATAGAGTCACGCGACGCCCCCTGGCGATGGCTGCGTTAACGAACCACCTTCAGCTCACTCCATCAGCGCAGCCCGGCAACAGCAATCCCGTGAGAACCGAACAGGTCGCTGCCTTGTTCTGACGTTGATCCGCCTCGCTTTGGCTGACACGGTCAGCGGAGGCGAGGACGCTTTTTCAGCGACTTACTCCATGCGCCATATTGACAAGCTAATCCGCGGGGCGCTTAGCACATTCCAAAAGACTCCACCACCCATCGATTCGGACGTGGGGCCCCAATGAGGCGTTCACGGCGTTGATATGGCAGGCACGAATCGATGTGGAAGTTGCAGTGGACGTGCGTGCCGCTTCGGAGCGTTGCTTTGTCTTGGGCTTTCTATTCAGCGGCTCGGCTGCCCGACTTGCCTAATGACAAGTAGCGCATTAACAACACCTGGATGACGTCCGAATAGCGTCGTTAATTACCAACTATGGCACCCGGTAATATTACAGTCTATGTTGCTGCAAGTCAAAGACGTAATTTCAACGGGGTCTAACAGCCTCATTCAACTGCTCGAGCAATATACATAATTTTATGGGGGAGTGGGGGGGGGGGGGACTGTTCGCGACATTCGTATGTGTCAAAGGCGCATTAAATCGCTGGGGCTGTATCCCATTATCCTGTATCAGGTAATCTCAGCGTCTGTTGGCAGACGACATTGTTCAATTCACCTAAAAACCCGCCCAAACTGGAACATTAGTTCCACGCTGACCAGCCGATGATTATAGCAGTATTCTATCATTACAGTTATGCAACAAAGGCAAGCAACCAATATTTCATATTGAACACTTGGTTGATTCGGCATTTAGATCAATAGCTGCGGGCACTGCCATGATATTCAGCACAGCACCATGGTTCTGCAGGACCCACGTTGTCTGATTGCTACGAGCGATAAAGGGAAAAAAACCTGTGTACGTGAAAATCAATACCAAGCCGGCTAAAGCATGTGTATAACCATGATTTCGACTTGACTAAGGAGGATCCACCGAGATAATTTAGGGAGAAAAATTTAGTGGCAATGTGGACAAATATAAATTGCAAATATCATCGTGTCGTTTCTTTATCTCTACGTCGTTCAATTACACACAGAAAAAAATGACCATATTGGACCAGAAAGAAAAATAAATGAAACAATTATGTTTATTTCATTGTAGGATTTAATCATATAGAATTCATGCTCTGGTTCAGTATGATATAGTAACACGCAATTATCAATACAACACTATATTGGCGCATGACCTTTTAACCTCTACGTAATATGTCATCTACGGGATGCGACACTAATGCTGTAGGCTGCTAATGGCTTCCAGCAGCCTAAGCACTCCTCAGTCGTTTGTCTCAAACAACCTTGGAACAAGAATGGCCTTTCCACCAGAGAAATAGGTCCAAAATAAGCCCGGGGATGAAGGTATGCAGAGCCGCTTGAGAAATAGGGGGAAGAGAACTAAAAGACCGAGTCCCGACGCTAATGACGTCAGCTCAAGGACAAGGGGGGTCAGCCTCAATTAGCGACGGGCCGTCCCAAGCCCAACGGACCTAATTCCTTCCTGCTGACAGTCTTACACAACAAGGAGCGAGTGGAGGGGGATGGGTGTGCACGAAGAAGAGGGGGCTAGGGTTGGGTGGGGGTATGGCCGCCTAAAGATGTACCTACCTTCCGCTTCACCTCTACCCTACACCCAACACTTCTCCAAAAACAAGTAGCCCTTAATCCCAATCCCAAACGCGGGGACCAACCCGACCCGGCAGACCGTCAAGTCCGACCCCCGGACCCCCCCCCCCCCGACCGACCTCGACCCCAACCCCATCTTCGAACCCGACCCACACCCCGACCCATACCCCGACCACTATCCCATCAAGCCCGATGCATCTGCACGCCACAACACCAAGCCAAGCACACTCGATGCATCCGCAAGCCCCATTATACGTTCAAGTTTAATACAGCATTAGGCGCGGGAACGCTATATACCGCCACACACACACCGAATCCCTCCCGTACCCCAACACCCCCACCCCCACTGCACCATGCACCCGTCAGTGCACCTCACGTAACTCATTACCAACCGAGTGAATATATCAACTTTAAAAATATATATTTATTCATTCGAATTGCTGACAATTAATTGCATTTATTTCTAATTGATAAGCGGCAGATTATTATGGTACGCTCACCGGCACAATTAAATACATTAAACGCACTGTTTGGCCCCTACCAATGTTGCTACTTCATGGTGTCATAAGTAGCGAACAGGTAGTGAAAGGGTAAACCTACGACCATGACGACCCGTACGTTGTCCAGGTGACGTGTTTTTCTTTCATTACCGGCCGTTAGCCGATGAAACGCTTTTGGGTTACACAAATGTCGCATGTAGCAGTCTTCCATTCAGCTATATATATAGATGTAGTGAAAACTGGTCAAAGCCTGCAAACCGCAACATTTCCATACGTATAATTGCTCGGCCAGTCGCTGGTATAATACAATAAGACCGCGCCATGTTTCAAAGACCAGACGTAGGATATATGTATATATATATATATATAGGCTATATGTATCTTTGTGTCTATGATGTTTAACAAAGGACATATCATGGCCGGCAGATATTTACCAGAATGCCACCATTGGTGTTTCAGTATCTGGCATTTCCGCCTCGGTCCTGAAAGCGAGGTTGGCCTTCGGTCTATGAAAGGAGGTGGTCGCCATGGCTGTCCATTATATGCATCGCCACTCTCCGCGTAAATAGGGTGTAAGGGTGAGGGAAGGGGATCAGCGGGGGTCATACGCACGAAGCTATAACGCCCGATTCAATGTAAAATCTCACAAAAGATGTTAAATATGGATTTTATTCTAATATATTAAATCGTTTTCAAAAATTATGTCCTTTTCACACATGGAAGGGCTTTTTTGGTGCTCTCACAATATCACATTCCAATGTGATGCTCACCCGAATTCAAAGTTATTTTGGAGCATCGCCGTCTGCCACTCTACATACAGGCGACCTGATTCGATATACCAGGAGCTAGTCCGCTTTATTATAACATCGATGACCGGCGGCGGCGGGGTGATGCTGATGTAATCAGTGATAATAAAAATGAAAGTGATGAGATAGAAGGGGTGGGGGTCACCACATTATGCCAGGATTTGTCAGTCACAGGGGAAGGCCAGACTCAATGGGTAGCAGTGTTTTCATTTTAGTAGTGTCTTGTATTGCTATTCATGACATGTCACGCCCTACACGGCAAGATCAATATAAATACCACCGCCCCCCTCTTCCCCCTCACCCCCCCCCCCCCCACCCCACCTCATCCGCAAGCCGACGAGATGGTACATTTACGCTGAGGTGACGCGCATATCGTTAAGAGTCAATACCGACCGACGGGTCCCCATTAATTCCAAGCCCAGGTAACTCACAATCACCTAGCCAAATAAATATCCCTGACCCTCCAGCAACGAGAGCATTAATATGAATAATACATTGCAAGTCCAATGTATGGTTTGCGTTGTGATTTGTCCTACAGCCGACAAAGTGGACGACATGCTACGCTTTCACAGGGCGTCCATGTTAACAACAGCGTCGCATTTACCGGTAGCGGGCGGGAGGCCGGGGGACGGCGGAGGGAAGGGGAGGCGGTGGAAAGCTCGTTGGTCACCAGATAATAATATTAACCTTTCACCCCGTGTGCTTGAGGCTCGGCAATGACACTTGCCCGACGTCCATCAGTCCCCCAGGTCAACCAGTCCGCGTGAGGCCAAACAGTAACTGTCGCCAGAGAGACACCTCCTAACCCTACATCAAACACACCTTGTCCATTTTTCATGAAGCCAATCTGAACCCGCCGTCAGTCTGTATATATATGTATATATATACTAGTAGCGTTCAAGGGAACTAAAAAGACCCGGCCGCTTTTTTAGGGGCCGGCTGCCAGAGAGGCCCCAAAAGATTGCTGTGTAAAGGTTGCCACTGCGTGCAGACATGAGGGGGTGGCCAGGGTAGGGGGCGGGGGGGGGGGGGCTAGGGGAGGAGGTAGCCAGGGTAGAGGGTAGCTAGGGGAGGGATGTAGCCAGGGTAGGGGCTAGCTAGGGGGCAGGGGTAGCTTGAGGGGGAGCTAGGGGAGGGGAGCAGAGGTATGCCTGTGAAAGGGGAAGAAGGTAAAAGATATAGTGACCCGCTCAGACGCTGAACTCATACTGCCTAAGGCCAAGTTGAGACGTTGTGAAAAGAAAAGAAAAACATTCATGTATTTAAAAAAGCAACATGTCAGCCATTGTGTGTCTGATGCCGGGATTTACTTCCGCCATTGTTGTTTAGTTTCAGAAGAAATAGTGCGCGGTTAGAGACGGCAGTTAAACTTGTTTTAAGTCGCATCGAACATCATGATTTTTTGTATCCCCCCCGGTTGGCATTTTTAGGCGTTCTCGCGCGAATCAGTGTTGCCTGCATAGCTACCTGCCACCAAAATGTTATAAATGAAGACATATATATTCGCTTTCCACGTAAAAAATTAAGTGAAGACGGAAAAGCACATCTCCATTAAAAGGAACTACCGCGAATCATCGTGCATCAAATTGATATGTAATAAAACGTCGAGAAACTATTTAATAACGGAAATACACTATTGTATTATAAATGAATAATAAATGTATACTGACGCAAACAGTCATGATACTACCGCACAACATTTCATTGGGTAGGGGAACTTGGGTAGGGGACTGGCATAGACGGACTCACCTTGCTATGGTAATAAGGCTTGGCGTGGCATATCTGCAGCAGGAGCAACAGACAGAGGCCTACCGCCGCCGGTGTCGCCATCATGCGGACCATCCTTGCACTGGGCTGGCGACCGGATACGGATCTCTGCCAAGTTCCAAGTATGTGTCTGAACGGCCTCGTCAGTCGGTCCTCGCAGAGAGACGGTCCCGCGGTGGAATGTATATTGTAGTAATCCAACCTATAGATAGTCCATCCACACAGGGATCGTGTCGGGTGCGATTCTCCAGCGCTGAGTGTCCGGCCACTGGTATTCGCGGCTGGGAGTCCACCTCGGGGCTAGCTGCGGAGAAGGAAGAACGAATGAACGAAGGAAGAAGGCCGGAAGGACAGGGCGGGCGGGGTGGGAAGCCGGCCGAATGTCCTGATGTATATGTCTGGGCGAGGGCAAGTCAAGCCAGCAGCACGGGGACCTGCAGCCCAAGGTGGGTGGACTGTGGCGCTGGCGGTGGCGCTGGCGGTGGCGCTCGCGCTGGAGCTGGCGATGGCCGTGGCTGTGGTGGGGAGGTTTACCAGTATGACGGTAAAGAGGCGGTCGGGGTAGGGCTGCGGGTGAGAGAGGTGATGGAGCGGGTGGAAGTGGAGGGGGGAGGGGGTGGTGGTTACAGCGTCCTAACGTCGGCGTCACCCGGGACCGACGACTGACAGCTGCGCGTCTGACGACCGCATATACCTGTCCCTGAACTCCCGCGCACACCCCGCCTCAGCAGTCTGTCTGTCTGTCTCTCTGTCTGTCCCTGGCCGTTCGTCTGGCGGCCCCGCAGCCTGTAGCGTGCACACAGCCTCCCGCTGGGGAAAGGGGAAAACCAGAAACCAAAAACCAAAAAAAAAAATGCACAGCGTAATAACAAAGCGTGCGCATGACTAAACAAGCCAACGGGTCAGGAGGTTAATTACCGGCTCTCCACCTAGTGTGTCTCACCTGACACCACGGGGGGGGGGGACACCACGGTGCGCTAACAGAAACTAACGTTGTATGTAGTAGGCCTACGTATGAATATATATAACGTTATTATAAAGATAAGTAGCCGATCGCTGGATTCTTCGATTTTCAGACAGCAATTTATCCCCCAAATAAACCTTTTACATATCTTAAAATGAAATGATATAGTAAGCTCCTTATTGTCAACATAAACATATGTTATGTGCACCAATTAAAAAGGCAGGTTGTATGGGCTCTTTGTTGCCAGAATGTTGTGAGAAATTGGGGCTTTCTTGCGTAATAAACGTCATCAAAACGTTGGGCATTGCTGCCGTATTTGTCCTATATGATAAAGTTGATAAAGCAAACGTTTCTTTAAGAGCTGGTACTTTCAATAACAGACAATATGTCCTGTACGGTTTTACACAAATATTTCGAAAGTCGTGTTATAGGTTGAAACTTGCTGTTTAAACAGCTTCAATACTTTGCGTTATACTGATAAATTCACAGTTATCAGTTAACACTGGACTTTACTGTCAATGCCATACAGAAATCATAACGAGATTATAAAATATGATTAATCCAGCCTTAAGGAAAATCGATGCGAAGCCTGTCAATCCAACATAATGACAAGCAACCACGAGACTTACAGACGGAAAGCATTTGATTATAACAGCGATAAATTATTATGCACTTGAATTATGCCGTACAGTGTAGCTAGGGCGGATACTTCACGATTCAACAGATCCGTTCGGCGCGCCGGCATGGGCAGCCCTGCGGAGTCAATATTCGCTCTGATACTTTAGAGATGTTATTGCATGACATGGCCTCATGTTGCGCCGCTTAATATTGTCTGACACCGTTACGAGGCGGAGGTCTGGCGGCTGGAAGGGCAAGCATGAGGTGGCGCATGGCTTGCGAGCAGGCCATCTGAGCTTCGCTGGCTGGGCTGATGAGTCACGTCGCGACAGACACAGTGCCTGGGGCAACGTGAGGCGCGAGCGAACTGTGGCGTCGCGGGGCATGAGCAACGGGCTGACGGGGCATGGGCAACGGGCTGACGGGGCATTGGCAACGGGCTGACGGGGCATGGGTGGTCGCACATACAGCGTAACACAGCACAGCAGCGCACAGAAATGCGACACCTAGCACACCGGCACAGCGACGATAAGTTGCACAACCATTATTACCCGGTGACGTTGTGTTTTTGCGACCAGGGACAGGCGGACCGTCGGTTTCTCCCGGTGTGGTTGGGATTTTGCCCGTCAGTTGAGCACCTTGTCGATCACCTGTCCCCGCCGCCATAGCAACACTGGTGGCGGCGGCAGGGGCAGCAGGGAGCGAGGGGGTCAAGCCCTCGGTGGCCGCCACAGCCGATGGGATGGGTGGGACACGTTACGTGTCGTGCAGCCGGCTGGGGTGACATCAAAGCCACAGCCCCGCTATACCCCATGCCACCGCCCCGCTATAACCCATGCCACCGCCCTGCTATACTCCATGCCACCGCCGCCGCTGCCAGCGCCTTCAGGCCGGAGACCAATATTGACCGGTGCCTGCGTTAACAGACCACGCCATGCCCTGTCTCCAGAGCCAGCCCCGCCAGTGACCGAATCCCACCTCTTGTCTGGCCGCCGTGGCGCCATCAAATCCACAATACGATCCAGTGCAATATTTCGTCCAGCAACACACACATGCACACCCTTCATATCTATTGTTAGAAATGCGTCAAATGGGACGCTCCTACCTTGGTTTGCCCGGGACTGTTGTGTCTATCTAGATCCTTGCGGCGCTAGCTGTGGCGGCAGAGAGCTATACAGCGCTGTGAGTGACCGTGCCGCCTTCGCCGCCTCGTCGTCTGGCGCTTCGCACGAAGCCTGCTTCCGTATGCGGGGAAAGATTACCTCACCAGCCCAAGCTGATTACTAATGCCTGCCGATATGGGCACTAGATGGCGACACTGGCGCTCAACCAAAAAAATTAATGCCACCTGCGGTGAACGCTAGAGGGCGACACTGCGGCGGATAGCGGTCCTTCATGGGCGCTTCATGATCGAATTGATCACGTTAAAGTGAACCGCCAGCCCGGCCTCTAACGCTGCTTTACCGATTCATATATTACCCAATTGTCTATTCTCCAAATTACAGAATTTTTCGTCCTGTCTCTAGCTCACAATAAAATTTAGAAGTGACCGCCGGGCACGATTTCGCCGCCTACCCAGGCGGCAGCCCTTTTTGGAGGTGTGTCCGCGATTGACCAATCAGGAGGCGATACTCTAATTTATTCAAACCGGAAATTGCGCCTATTGTGTGAGCAAAACAATAGCGCGTGATCATCGCTAATATAAAGAGCTGCGATTCTAACTCCAATCATGGCATTGTTGTGGAGTCCATCGTCGCAAGACGTATATCAGTTTGTTTGGTTGGTACATTTCCATTAAACACTAAGATCATGTTCTCCTGCGCGGCTTGGGACTGCCGCTGTTCATCTGTAAATCGCGGCCCTGATCTGTCTCTCCCCGCGAGTGATAACATAAGGCGGTGCCACATGAATAGTCACAATGCGCGTCACTGCTCCCGGCAAAATGGCGCTCTGCTTGACATTGCTGGGGGCGGGTTGCCTTAATTTTTTTCTCCTTATCAGTCGGCAGAAACGAAGCGTTAACACTCGCCAATTTAACTTTAAGATGTAAACTTTCGGTTCCGATCGCGATTAAATTAGGTTGGACACCCGCTTTAACACTGGAGAAAACACACTGATTTATGAAAGGTATTTTATTCCACCGATAATTGAATGACACTAATGTAATGTTTGCCGTCTAGTAGCGACCGCGCCCGCAGATGTCAGGCCATTATACTCAGACAACCAGCCATGTCAGTCCAGGTCCTGGGTCCACGGGAGGCCGGTACTTAAAACATCGAACAATATTCGGAGGCGACGTTTCGTGACGTAAATATATTCGACATCATTTGCAAAACAGTAAGTCACATGTCACAGTATCAATAGATACTAGAATCATAAAACCAGATACCCACTAATTTGCTGTTATTTATTTAACTAGCGTGACTTTGTAAGCCAGCAGCTAAGGCACTGGTACTTATATTAAATTATAAGTATAATTATAAATATATTATATTACTGTACGTATTATCTGAAATTAATCTTGACATGTTGACCATTTTAAATAAAAGGAATCTTGATGAAATAAAGGTGCCGTTTTAGCACCTGAGACGGGGAGTATAATTTCTTTTTGTACAATCTTCATGGGCGTGTCCAGGGGGGGGGGGCAAAGGGGGCACGTGGCCCCCCTTTCATTCATACCCTAAAGTATATCTGTGCCCCCCCTTTTTAAATTCTGTGTCACCCCCCCCCCCCCCCCTCGCCCTCCGCTGTCGTCAAAAAGAATAATGGACCCCATGGTCGCAATTTTGTTCAGCGCCCCCATATTATACCGGCAATACAACACACAACACACGACCTTGGCATTACAATTCCGACACCGAAAATTTAAACATTTGACACCGACAGTTTTAGGGTTGTTTCCTGAAAATCCGACAGCGCCACCGTTATTCCGACATTAAAGGGACTGAGTTGAAAGTGTGCAAACTTGGCTCACCATCAAAGCCCCCCGCACGGTGGCGCTGCGCAAGCTCCGCTTTTAATTCTCGCTCCTGTCGGCCGGGGGCAAATTTCAAGATTCTTGAAAAACGGTCAAATCAGCTGTAATTTCTTATAATTTTCAAGAATAAAACGAAAAATAACGAGCTCTGTGTATTTAATACAGCAACAAAATCGTGTACCCTTATAAAAGTTATAATTGTGACTGAACTCTTTGCTTCCATCACCTGATACCGTGTGTGATTAGGCTAAGGCTAGGTACCCGGCACCAGTTTGTAGAAATGCGCGGCGCATTTTTTCTATCAATTTACCTGGCGAGCGAGTTTGAAAATGCATTGAGGAAGTAGGCGACAGCAGAGATATAATGGAGCCCTAGCGGAGTGAGCCGAAGGCAGATAGTGTTCATCATGCACGGACCATTCTGTATTCCACCCAAAAGAATTCAGACATAAACAGAAAACGTATACGATTGTTTTGCAATGTAGAGTGATAAGTTGGGTATATAATATATTCCCCGGATCAGAAGGAGTTGGGAAACATATTGTTACCTGACTGTTACTCTTTCAGAAATAACACAACGATGACGACTGTGTATTGAACCTTACATAGGGACTAAACTATTGGAGGTTTTATGCGATGTTTTTGCACGTGGAAGGCTAAGCTAGGCCAGCGTCAGGACGGTTTGAGAGCTGTATGTAACCACCTCAAAAGGTGGTTTGCAGACAAACGTATGGGTTTTCCAAGGCTCATTCCTGCGAACGTCAGCACTGCTGTGACGTCAGCGGCACAACCAGAATATTAGAAGGCTTCAATCCCCAAATGCCCATATATTATTTACACATTGTATAAGTCCCGCTCAACGACGAAGGGTATCAATTGCAAATCTTGCAAATCTTGTTCGACTAATGGTTTTGGGTCACATGGTCCTCTTGAGTCACATAGAATAGAGCCATATAGACTGTTTAGCGGCGCTGTGCGCCCCCCCCCCCCCTGCTGCATATCAATGACGCATCCACAGAAACTGCGATTCAGTGGCCACAGCCGATGCTGAAGTCAGCAAATGGTCTACATTGCCACGGCCAGCGAACTGAACGTGCGGTCCATGAACATGACCTCAATTTCAATTTCAATAAAACTCAACCCCGCTAATGCGACCACCGAAGTCTCGGCGAAACAAAAGAGTAAATGCTTTCTTGTGACTGGAGACACTCATGGGCATTGATGCGTACAAAGACACAACGTCAGGCACGGCCACGGGCTGTCTTTTGTTTTGTTAGTAACATTTTTATTTTACAGCTTAAAGGATGCCGATAACCTTTGGCCGACTGATGTACGATATTGAATGCGCTGTATGTGTGAACATTGATGCATACCAAGACAGTAACACACATCTTTATTTGATCTGTTATATCAGGGACACGGCCGCGGACTCTATTAGTGACATGTTAACTGACTGCGCTCAACAGGCATGATAATGGTAATCAACTGCTTGTAAACTGACCAGATTTATACCGGACTTGATTCTGAAGGCGTTCCGAATTCAATACCAGGATGTGTATAGGGGCCGGCCCGGTGGGTTAGAGCGCTCGCCTTGAGTGCTCTGGCCACCGGAGAGCCTAGCGGCAAGTGGTTCGAGCCCCACTGTGGCCATGTTTGTTTGGTCGCAGGCTAAATATCTAGGGTCACAAAGAGTAGGGGTTTTCCCCCGGGGACATGGCTTCCCTTCTCCCATTGACGCGATATGTGTCACAAAGAGTAGGGGGTTATTACCCCCGGGGACATGGCTCCACTCTCCCTTCTCCCATTGACGCGATATGACCAAAAGTAGTTACAGCGTCTGGAATGTACAACCAACCAGAATGTGTATAAAAGGACGTGAAACTTTGAAGGGTTCTCATATATGCAGTGCGTTCCAGAGACTACACTTTCTTAGTGCATAACCGCCACCCCCCCCCCTCCCCCCATTGTTGGCACCAGTGATAATCCCAGTGATAAAAGTAAACACTAACTGTTATTATTGGGGAAGTTTCGCTAATGAAACCACTTTTGCTCAGTCGCGTAGGTGGTCTAAATAGCGGGATTCCACTATATCGGACAACATAAGCGTCCAGATCGCCATTGACGCTGCGTGTGGCTTAAAAAATAAATTGGGTGAATACAAAAACAACGTAGAGCATAAATTGGGGCTTTTTTATTTTATGAAAAGTAAAACATGTACAGTTGTGATGAGCCCGTCAAAAGTTATGCAATGGCAACTAGATACGGACCCCAGATACGGTGTATTTTAAGGAGAATCGTAGTTTTTTAAACCGGCGGCAACACAAAACGAAATAGTGAACATTACCAACGTCTCCCTTTGTCCATAAGAGGTCGCAATTATATAGCACTATATAGACATAGGCATCTGACGTTTACTCTAAATCAGCCAGATATTAATACGCAATAGCACTGTATTGTTATCGATATTATAGGATTTAGCTTCGCGACAGAATCATACAGCTCGAACGTAAGACACGAATCCACACCGCCGTTACTGACACTGGATATAAATTTGCTCTCTGTTGGGGTCACGTGTCGCTTCTTAGCTTAAATCACGAGGCTAGCCAGACAGCGCAGAAAAAGTTAGCAGTAGTTATAAATTTAGGAGTTCTTATTTTCTCGTTACACCGGTGAGGTAAACAAACTGAAACACGAACTCGTGAATAATTTACGACTCTAAACGCGGTAGAAGCCTTCAGAAGAGCTGTGCATTTTCCACAGTTTCATCAAGAGAAGAGGGACAATCAGAAAGCCACAATCACCACAGATACAGTCTCCGCGGACTCACCCCCCCCCCCCACACGTCACAATAACCGGCACCACCCACCCAAATCCCCTTACTTCTCCCCTCCCAATCGCACAGAACTACCCAGTGACTCGCGCGCGCTCGCACACAATGGATGCATATCACAAGGACTGATTCAGGACAAGACTCCTACCTGAAGAGAGGCAGTGCACCGTGTCAGTCACCGCCTACCTCCCCACCCCCCCCCCCCCCCCAATCCCAATCTACCCCTTGTGCGTGGGAGAGCGCGGATTATGCATACCCGCTATGCAGCCTTACCCCCCCCCCCCCAACACAACAGCCACCATGTACCGGTGGGATAAGATACCCCAGCCAGAGAGAAAATAAGCAGGGCCCCACAGGCCTGGTTTCAGCGCCTTTGGAACCCATTTACAGCCCCTTGACCAGGCAGGTCTGCTTTAATAATAACTGACTATAATTAATAATAACGCACTTCCTCAATGAAAATCACCATTTAAGAGAAAAAAGTTTTTCGTACCCTGAAAATCCCTTAACTAAGCCACCTTTCCTTGCTCGCGTAATCGTACCCATGCAGTGGCAATTAGGTACGTCCCATGGCTACCGAAGGCTGCCGGTGATATAAGGGAGAGACGACCCCGAAGCAACAGCAGAAAATTTGGCTCCTGGGACCGGCAAAATCCTGTAGTCCAACATTCGGAAGAAAAACACCCACCCAACCCATCCCAAAACCCACTTTCCATCCTTAAGCATTATCCCATCCCACTCAAAGAGCCTGACAGCGTCGGCGACGTCTCTTTGGATGCACGAGTGAACATATATAATCTGTCTACACAAAACACCCAGGTCGGGCGGGACCCGGGCGGCCGGGCATCCCAAGGAGCAGAGCAGTCGCCTCTCACGGCTGTTCTATCGGGCGCTTCACTGCAATCACGACGCGTACTTGTTCGTCCACTCGCGCGCCAAGCGGTGGTACTTTTCCCTGTCCGTCTTGTAAATGCGGGCTATTTCCGGTACGAGCGGGTCGTCGGGGTTGGGGTCCGTTAGCAATGAACATATCGATAGCAATACTGCGGAAGAAGGAAAATAAAAAGGTGTACTGGACAATTTATGAAAATCATGCATGCATGCACACTTTAAACGCGTGGTGATTAAATACATGAATTGGAACGCATAATTTACTTCGACCAAAAGTGTAGAAGGAAGACTATATTAATTTGTCAAACGTATGATTTTGTCAAATTCATCAAAACTTTGGATACAAGCCATTAATTGACAAGAAATCTTTGCATGGCAGCAACTCAGTCAACAAAGTTCTTTTGAAGTTACCAAATATATGGCATATTGATTGTATAAGCAGTGAAACCATAACAACTTAAGAAGTTTGGTAGACCTCAAACTTGTGAACCCAGTAATATTACACAATTAAATCATTATAATTAAGAGTAAAACGAGAGAACTCACCTTTGCTTATTGTTAATGCTGGAGACCATTGTGATCGCAGAATATCAAGACAAATACTGCCATTGCTGTTAATATTTGGATGATAAATTCTTGTCGTGAAGGCCACCTGAAAAATTAACCAGAACCAATCAATGACGTCACTAATAAAAAAAAAGTCACATATTTTGGGGTTCCGTTTAGCACAGAATGTTCCACAGTACCTGAATAAGGTATTGGTCATTATAATTATAGTCAAATACAAATTTCCCCATTTTCATCACCAATGGCTTTAATTCCAGCATAGCACCTTTAGTAATGATGCCTACTTTTAACCCTTATAATAATCAGAATCTTTTGGAGAAATGTCTTGAAGACATTTTCATTTGTGAATGCCATCTCTGTACGAAATAGATGTTAGCAAACAATTTAAGAAAAACAGAGCGCATATCTACAATTATGATCATGAGATAAGGGGGTAGCAACATTAGATATTGTATTTTTATAAGCACTAGTACATGGAATTTGTATAAAAAAGTAGCTTTCGGCAACAAAAAGACATACCTTGGGTGGTTTGAATGGGTAATCCGTTGGGAAGTGTATTGTGAGGAAAAATACTCCACTCTGATATGGACTCTCATTCTGGAAAGAAGCAAATAAATATTGTCAATCCTCAACCATAGTCAGTCTGCACTCTCAACAGCCAATACCCATAAATGAACTATATTCAGGAATATACGTAAAATTTACAGATGCAAAGGCAAACAGATACAAGTGAAAAATTAATATTATCAATTTAACTTTAGGGTAGTTTCAAGGTAATACAGTCATACTTACTGGGCCCATTATTGTGGCTTGCCAGTGGAATACTGCAACAAGTAAAAAAAAACATGATAAAAAAAGTAGTAACAATACAACTAAAAGCAGGTAAAATTAAAGGAACTAAGCCACTACACATCTGCACTCACTATTTTAGGTAATTCAATTAATCCCATTTTTGTAAAACTTAAAAAGAACATGGTGCATAAAATTCTTTTTTGCAAAGGATACCCTGCACTAGAACTGCTGATTGAAATTCCTTTTTTACTTACATACAAACCATGCACGTACATGTGAATAATGAATTGATTTTAACAGGCATTTTATGCATGATAGCAGTCTTATGTATTATACATATACGGCCTAATCATAGGGGACTGCCCTAGAAACATGGTAAATAAGGGGATTATGCACACCAGTGGCATCATAGTCAGCATACCCAGACATTTTATAGAACAATGTTGCAGCTGCATTCATAAGTATTCCAATAACACATGGCAAAATAGGTTAAGCATAAAGTTGTTCCTGGCAATAGTCCCTAGCCTGGTAAAACTTACGATCATCTCCTACAGGTCCTGCTGAGCACCCAGCTGGAGGATCCTTGGCCATGTCCTGTAATTCCTGCAAAAGATAAAAGGAACTTACAGCAATATTATAATGTATAAAGAAACAACAGATCCCAAATTGGTGATAAATAAACAAAGACTATGTTACCTTCTGCATATTTATAGTTACCCCATACCGATGCAAGAAGGCCCTTTATCAACCTTGGGAAGTCCAGACCAGATTTTGGCCAGGAACCTGCTAATGAAAAGAGATAGCAAGGGGATATAACAGTTCTGGGACTGGGCCTATATCAGAGCATCTCAACTGTGGAACTATCAAACATTGTC
Organism: Arenicola marina; assembly: GCA_964019135.1. NCBI lineage: Eukaryota > Metazoa > Annelida > Polychaeta > Arenicolidae > Arenicola > Arenicola marina. Next base: position 15,711,766 of record OZ025251.1, on the reverse strand, counting down.
TCCATTGTTCACCTGGATCTGTCACTGTCAACACTTTCAAGATGAAATGTGACAGTAACTCCTGTTATTGAGCTGGAACTAGAACCAGAAATTACCTGCATGCTTGGAGAGAGATTGGCTGAGTGGAGAATGTGCAAGTGGGGTGCCCCTCTGCCCACTCCTCCCCAAAGAAGCAAATTTTAGAGATTAAGATTCAGTAGGTAGATTCAGTTTTATTTCAACAATAAAAAATATCTGATATTGGTGCCCCGTCAAATGTCTTGTAAACACAGCAGTGCAACTGGCCTAAGAGTTCCTAAGAGGCCTTTTTTACGCCCAACCATGTAAATGAGATTACAAACAGAAAAGACGAGAGGTTGCAAATTGCAAACCTACTGTAAACTGCCTGAAGCTGCAGCTACTATTAGGAAGTTTCACAACACACTTTCGGAGTTGGACCGCAAAGTCGCGATGCAGCTTTAAATACAGCATTTTGCTGATTTCAGGTGAGCCTGACAACGTGCATTTAATGGGGTGAGGTGAAATATGGAAATTCAAGAGAGGCCGAAATCCAGGTTCTGCTTATAATATGTAGTTTTCCGGGAATGGTTCTGGGGTTATGCCAAACCAGTTTGGAGGCCAAAGGCCAAGTGCAGATTCTAATATGTATGCAGCTTCCAAAAGGCAGTTTACGGTAGGTATAGTTTCATGTCACTTTGTGTTTCATGTGCCTATATGCAAATTACATTGCAGGTTGTTCCAATTATTGCACTCACACCTCAAATACTTTTATAAGCAGACCTGTATTAATCATTTTTGCAGGGGGAGACAAAGCATTAAAATAAGTAACACTTAAATACTTTTTTTTCCATATGCCATTACTCAAGGAACTTTTGGTCAAATTTTTGCAGAGATACACTTTCTTCAACTCTGAGCCACAAAGGTGAAGATCAAGAACAAATCTATAACTTCCTGTTTAAAACCTCTCATACATATCGGCTGTACACACATGGTCACCTGACATTTGACTTCTTTGCTACATGTCAAAGTCAGCTGACCTCCTTATGCATTTTGTCTCACAGCCAATAAGATGTTTAGATGGCTTGTTCTTGACCTTAACCATTGTCAAGTTTGTGGCTCAGGGCTGCAAGAAATTAGATTTGTGCAAAAGGTTGGCTGAAGGATCCTTATTTCTTCAATAATGGCATACGGATAAAAAGTATTTATTTATACTGTGTAGCTTGTGAAGAAACCAAAGTCTTATTATGACAAGATCATTTAAGGCTAAAATAAATCTTTAATATTTCTGTGTTTTGGTTTGAGCCTCAGAGGTTGCTTACCTTCTAGCCTGAAAACAAGACGTTACAGTCGTAAGACAGTTAGGGGATGGGACGACATAGTATGTCGTCCCATCTCCTAACTGTCTTACGACTGTAACGTCTTGTTTTCAGGCTACTTACCTTCTTGTTATATACAGCGTATACACAGGCTATAAGACAACTATCCCATAAACTGTATGCCTGTGATTTCTCCACCCCTACAAACTAACCCTATAACATATAACCCTATAATCTACCGACCGAAGGGTGGTCCATCTTTATTTATGTCCCTCTCTCCAACTAATATTGTGTATACCAACTTTACTTCCATTCACTCTATAATGCTCAAACAAGTACCAATATCTTACCCAGAACAACATCTATCCAGTGATACCATCCACAAGCCCCAGCTGCTGGCGATAACGCTGGCTACTCGTATAACTTCAGGGTGCTCCACGCTTTGCAGAGTAGACAGACAAAACATTTGAAGTAGCCAGCACATTGTCATTGTCAACCATTTTTTTTATTACCTTTTAACATATTTAATATGAAAAAAGTAGATGGTGCAAGTTATACTAGTAGCCAGCATTATCGCCAGCCCCTGGGGCTTGTGGAGTACTCGCGCAGCCTATTTTTTTTATTCGCTGCACTCGTGGCTCCGCATTCAATGACAATGTGCTGGTTACTCCAAATGCTTGGTCTGTCTACTCTGTAAAGTGTGGAGCACCCTGTGATTGGTTGGTTATTCAGGACGCTTTAACCACTTTTTGTCATATCGTGTCAATGAGAGAAGGAAGGGAGAGTGGAGCCATGACTCCGGGGGTAACCCCCTACTCTTTACGAAGAAAGATATGGGATCTTTATCCTGCGACCACACAGACATGGCCACAGCAGGGCTCGAACCACCGACCCATGCGCCGTTAGGCTCTCAGGTGACCAGAGCACTCAATGCGAGCGCTCTAGCCCACTGAGCTGTCGCTCCGGCCCCGGAGCACCCTGTGATACATATTGCATGATTGGATAGTCATCCAGACCCCAATTACACCAAAAATGGAACCTCAATAAAAAAAAAGTCACAAAACCAGCATATAAATTAGCAGGTAGGGTACATCCGTCGAATGTCGGATACTTTTTCAGTTTTTGACAAGTTTGCACAAAAATAATGATTAAAAGTGAACAAGAAATGCCAGTCTTATCCGGTCTTTTTCTTGTCAACAAGGTGATTCTTCTTTATCCAAAAAGGGATAAAAAGATAATTTTCTGCCAAAACTAAATACCTAAAAAAGCAATGTGGAATCAATCTAAAATGGAAGTCTAAAATGGGGCAATGTCGGACAGGTGTGGGGTAATGTCGTACACTCCTTATTTTATGCTGTACTTTCATTTAATGTAACATATTAAAAATATATAAAAAAGGTTTCAGTGAGTTGCAATTGCACTAATATCATCACTTATTTACTAAAATCAGTGATTGCTTATATTGAGCATGGTCTTTAGCGGGCTGATGCGGTTCAGAAAAATTGGCGTGAAAAATTCAGGCAAGATTTCAGTGGTGACGTGTCATGCAAGATTATATTCCATTCGGGTATTTCCGGTACATTCCGGAAGTGCCAGTGCATGTGGTAGAATGATAACAAATACATGGAGGGCAGAATTGAACCATTTTACCTTTATTTTACAACCTGTAGGCTATTTTGTATAAGTGTCCGACATTACCCCACTGTCAGATATTCTAAGGATGTAGATCTACCCTAGAATCTGATTTATTTTGTAAAACATCACCTTAACTTTATTAATATTAATCGTAGATCACTCAAATTAACGCCAATATTTGTTACTCCCTGTTCAAGCAACCTGACAGCTGATAAAAAGAGCTTGTGCATTCAAACCATTTGCATATTTTAGGATTTGGAACCATATCATGGTTTGTCAACATATTTTAGAAGTTATGACATTTGTTCTAGGCTACAGATATTTTGTTTTGGGCAGTTTTTATATTGTAGAACAATCCAAAATCGACAGATTTGATAACGAACAATTGAAAAATTGCTGAGGTCATCAACATTCTTACTGTAAAATGTCTTTTGATCAATGACAATGACGTAACCAGTCTGGTAGACTTAACTTCGTAAATTTGACAGTTCGGATTCATAGACATTGAAGATGGCTTCGGCCGGGTCCATAACGACAAACTAATTAGAACATTGGGAAACCATAAGAAATAGAAATCTGCCACCCCTGTTACAACGTACAGAGAATGAACATCTAAACTTCCTCTTCGAGGTGGTCCAACATGTTTTGAGTTTGAAAGGAATTCCTACTGACTCTTTTCTATTCCGTCTTGTCGTGATTTTGACATCCCTGCTGTCTTACTTCCATGTTTAATCCCTTTTTACCATACAATTGAAGATGATCACAGTAGTTACCTTGTTGATTCGTTTGAGAGCCATTGTGACCCGTTTTCTATGTCAAAAATATGACTTTATATGCCTCTTATTTTCCGGAATCCTTCACACGATGGTTCTGACTCAGTCGGTCTCTGGCGAAAATGGCGGAAATAAGTACAAAGCGGAAGAAGGTAACTCGGTTGCGTAGTGATTCCCTACGAAAGTCTTCCAACCTGATATGACAACACCCGAACGCCAATTCGCACGCGCTGGTTGCTTTACACCTTTAACTGAAGGAGTTATTATCAACTGTCATAAATGTTCCAATATGATGATATTTTAACGATACAACTGCTGCACTTTGTTCTATGCGCGAATGGATATTTTAGGCGGACTTGCCACGGGGGTCGGTCTTTGTAACGCACGGTAGGAGAGAAAGGGTTATGACGTTTCTCAGGGAATCCCTTCGACGAGGCGTAGTGGGTATTCCCCAATAACATAGGGTGATCCCCAGCCTCGTTTTGAAACCAACGTGACAGCTCTGCCAGGCACGATGGAAGCTATCGCCACCGCTTTTAAAGTTACTTTGCCGTCTTATCTGAAAAGCCTTCCCATTCCAAATAGTTTGGCAGGCTATGGCGAACTTTCTGGTAATGTCGTTTAGCGGCCGATAAACTGATGAACAATTGCTTCGTAATGCAAACCAGAAATTTCACCTTGGGCTTGTACAGAGCCTCAGTCTCAGGGCTGTGCGAAGTTTGAACTTTGGCCTCACACTTATCTTTGGTTGGGCATATAGATGTAGCAAAAACATTCACCCTTAGGCCTACTGCTTATGAACAAAAGAACATTATATAGATATGCAATTGAGATACAATTGAAATGTCTGTTGATGCTTACAATTGTCTTTATGCTTCTTTCATTTGTCTGCAGGTTTCATACAAGGCTTTTTAATTTTTAAACTAAACTTTAGTTTAGTCAGTCATGGGCTCTTGGCCTTGGCCTAACTATGTATCATAAATTCGGACAACTGCTTAAGTTACTATCTATACAGTTCCGGTATATTGTATGGTTTAAAATAGTTCTGTAGATATAGATCTATTATACAGATCTGGTGAATAAATGATAATATTAATTGATAGATAGAATAGTCATTCAAATTGATAGTAAAAATTATTTTTTACCTCTTATATTATAAATAATAGACTAGAGGGATTAATATTGTATGGCTGCTGTGTTTTGAAGTTGTTGGTCTGTTGATATGTATGCATGTAATTCTTTACTTTCAGGTGAACACTGGCTTCGTCTGTTGCCCTTCTTCCTGGCGGTTACCATTATCTTCTATTCCTTGGCCCGGCTCATCTTGCCAAGTGGTAGTCGCAAACCAGCTCCTATCAATCTTACCATTAAGAAGGAGAGCCCTAAGGTTGTCAATGTTGTAGACATTGAAGACCTTGACAAGGATAAGATTTCCTACTGTAGATGTTGGCGCTCATCTAAGGTACTGTCATTCATTCACCTCTGCCAATATGTGCTTGTGCAGGATAAGATTCCATGTCTTTTGTCGTCAAGTGTAGGGTTTTTTATTGCAATATTACAAAGGTTAAACCTACTTTATCACTCAAGTATCGCTCATCAGACATATCCAAAGACATCAAGCCAGTCAATCTAGATAATGGATAAGGGCCTAGAAATGTTATCTGATAGAATTGAACTTACATAATTGTGATACTCTGCCTAGCAGTATTAGCTACCATTCATCAGGACATTCCCATCCCCCCCCCCCCCCATATCCCTGAGGTAAATCAGATATGCACTTGGTCAGGTGCATGCACATTCATTCAGCATGTATCCCATTCGACACAGGGCCTTGAGGAGAAGTTGTGGCTGATTAAGAAAAGTTACAGAGAAGGCTGATTTCATTGCCCCTAAGTGCACCGGACATGACCGGTGTGCACATTTTATTGTCATACAGGGCGTTTTTTCAGCGCCGAGATGATCAAAATCCATGTATGCCTAACTATTCTTTCGCTTGCAGTTTCCTTACTGTGATGGCACACACAACAAGCATAACGAGGAGAGCGGAGACAACGTGGGACCCCTCGTGTACAAGAAGCCAACCAAGAAGTGAGGACACACGGCCATACTGCAGTGAGATAGGCCACAGCTAATGCAATGATAACTGCATGCCAAATGAAATGTTAAAATCGGGGAGGTTGGCTGTTACTCTTGTAAAATGGTGAATTTTTGTTTTGTAACTGAGGTAAGACTGCTGCTTATTTTGTATAGAAGCAAGTCACCTATCAACGGTAATTGTTCATGATAATGGCGTGAACAATTTGTCGCAAATCCGTCACTAACCAGCAAGCTAAATATGAGAGCATAATGAGGAAATACCACCTGGTACGTACAGTTAACTACCGGGTGGAAGTGTTGTTTGCACCTTGTTTAAGATACTGAAGAGATTATATCGTCCTTGTCAGTTTATTGTTTCTCGCGTGTACATATCAGATTGTGTGTGTGTGAGATTGATAAAGGCCGTTTCTATGAGGATGCTAAACAGATATATACTATTACATTCGAACAGAATATGTATCCTGTGATTTCAAATGGTTCAAAAGGCTGGGTTCACAATAAAAGATATATACGCACAACTGAAGTTAACCCTACTTCTACTTCTCGACACCTCGTCTTAAACCTGCAGTGAGATGGGCCTTCTCTGTGTGTGCGTGTACAACAACTTGGAAGATGAGCATCCGCATAATGCATAAGCGTAGGAAGCGCTGGGCTCGAGGGCGCCAATGATTAAGGGGGGGTCCTGTTCTCAGATCACGTACACGTTTTTTCTTTATTCCCAGTTTCACGAAAAATTAAACCGAGAACTCCCCGCATAAAAAGGATGGGCGGACAGATAATATAAATTTCTCGATTTCCCGATTCACGGTTATCTAATTAAAATTCCCAGTTCACGATTAATGAAAATCCTTGATCACGACGGTCGGCTAATACCTCATTTCCAGTTCAAGGAGAATCATTTTCCTCATTCCCAGTTCACGGTGAAATGAAAAGCCTATTCTCGAGGGCCGGAAATACACCTTGCCCCCGGCCCCCGCCCCTCCCCATTAACTTGAGGGAGCGGCGCCGCCCCTTACCCCGCCAATATGGAGACATACGTTAGACACAAGAACCGGAGCTATCCACCCCCATCCCGAATGATCGAATGCCATAGGCGACAGTACTGAACATTTAGATGGAAGCGCGATGGTGCGTAAATGCAGTTTCTGACACCGCCGAACTGTCCGTACCAGTCTGCTACCAAAATCCAGTTTGACCCACCTGGATAATAGAGCTACCATTATGTGGATGTATATATATATATTTTTTTTTTTAAAGTCTATTTGTTGTTGCAGTTGACCCGCAAAGTTGCGGTCGTTCGTTAGTTTTCGTCAAACGCAGATTCTAGAGATCGATAAATTCCCGATAAAAGACACTTTGGACCATATACTAGTAGGCGTCGCTTAACACGTCTACCAGACAGGCAGCCAGCTCAGCATGCTGGGCTTTCAGGTGGTCTGACGTCTGCCAACCTTCGGTATGTCTCCATGACAATGGGCGAATTGGATCCAGAGACGATCCCAGTATGGGGTGCTGGATACCAGGGTTGCTCTGACTATTCTTCAAGTGTTCGGCTAATTTGATCAAACAACTTACAATAAGTTGGTCATCCCAATGATCAGCCGACTGTCTATCATTATCGCCTCGCTTTTGCGTTTGATGGTTGGAATGAAGATCAGTCTGTCTTTGACTGCCATCGGGTCTCATTATCATCTCAATCAAGAGGTATTTCAGATACACGGATCTGATTGAAGTCCAGGGCTTGGCGCTGCCCACCAGAGTCTCGGTAACACTGGGATGCACCATGCCTCGTCGAAGGTACCGGGACTCTTTGATGAGGGAGGCGCATAACGCGCACCTGTCGGCCGCGCCCTCGTCAAGTTCTCCACGTACCACGGTGTGGCCCTCTTTCGCCGTGTGCGCGGCGTGGACAGCCGCCAAGACGAGTGCTTGCTTGGTTAGGTACATCTCATCCTTGTCCTCTTGGATGGCTAGCGGCAACAGGACGCTGTCGGTCGCTAACGATGCCGACACGCTCTCGGCCAGATGCACTCCCGTCTCTACGTTGACGTTATGACTGGTTCTCCCTGTCGACGTCGTCCCCAACGCGGTTAATGCTGAAACAGCCGACTTGGCCCACGTAATCATTTCTGTGGTTGGGCCCCATTGGAAGAAGCGGCGGCAAATGAGCTTGAGAACTCTGAGCGACGCGACAAAGGAGCTGCTCTGACCCATATGGGTTAAGGCCGCCGTCTCGAGGACTGTGGTGGATGGAAGCCAGGTGTGTTCCCCCGGGACCAGGCAGATTGCGCCCAGCGGGGGCTCCACCAAGCCAGATAGTCGCGCAAACCGCTCCGTGGTCTCCAGGGTTACGGCTGTGGTCATCTCTGCGAGAGGAAACACCGGGAAACCAAGACTCAGGTCAACAGTTAAGACATGTTTGGCTTGCCACACGAGTCTCTTCGTGACGGCAGGGATGTTGTTGACCAATCCTCTGTACGCAGGAGAGAACAACCCGCCATGTGTCAGTCCCGCTGGGAGTATGACATCCGGAAAGAGCTGATCGACATGGCTGCTGAAGTAGTTGTAAAAATAACGAGGGTGGACCAGGAATCGGCCGTCCAGAAGCGACTCCGCAAAGCTCTCACAACCCCTATCATATCGCATGTGTTTTTGTTCGTCCGCTAAATACACCCTCCAATTTAGAACACCCGGGGCTTTCTCCAGGCGAAATCCAGAGGCGGGCATAAGTATAATGAAATCGAACTCATCGGGGAAAGCGCTCACTCTAGATCCATCCCAGTAACTGCCAACCTTGCACAGGACGGAACGCTGAAAGAGGGAAGGGTTGCTTTCAATTAAACTCTCGTGCAGACGCCGCATCAGATCCAGAACTGCTTCGGCACATGCTGTGGCATTGGGCTCGCCATACTGGAAAGTTCCACTTTCCAGATCCCTCGCCAGGCGTTCCAATGCACTAGGGCCCCGCTCGCCCATGGCCTTGATCTCCTCACGGAAATGATGTGCCTGGTGGAGCAGTTGTAAGTCGGTCCACTCCTTCAGAGCCCCCGGTTTTAGATTCGTTCCTACCGCATCGTGATTTCGTGATTTCCTGTCAACAGAACATTACAATGGTGGATCATTGTTTCTATGGCTTCATCATTGACCTTCAGAAGCATGTAGCAGCCAGATCGAGAAACTGATTTCAAGACAGAAACACTAGCTATTCGTATTACTTCATATCTATATGTGGTGCGATAAGATTATACCAGTAAATTAGGCTTGTGGTTTGTAATGAACATCATAGGATTTGTTAATTAATCACAAGCATGTTATAAATCTCGTTACCGTGTGTGTTAACTATCAATGTACGAATGAAAAAAGATAAAGCATACTTTTCTCTACTTTGATCGTTTTTTTTTGGGGGGGGGGGGGGGGTCGGAATTAACATACATTTACCGAAATCACATCTAAACAAACGCAGTACATGTACATGTTCTTGATCGTTTTGACAGATAGGAGACAGGCGTTCTTTTCAAATTCAATACTTAAAGTACTAGATTTGAATGCGATACGGATATGACTTTGTAAGTACAAGTGTAATTTATAGTAGAAACACTTACGCTCTCCTTACCTCATTTCTTTTTTCGATGCTGCACTCGCAACGCATAAGTTACCCATGCCGCATGTGCGATATGTCTGCCTTGTAAATTGGGTTGTGGTAATGCAGGTTAAATCCACCCTTGATTTACGTTCATATAGGTTAGAATATCTGAAAATATAAAATAGTCCAAGCATTAATTTATTCATTGGATAACTCGGCGAAAGACTCATCGTAATATTATTATAAACCTTATCGTCTTTCTGTTTACCTCATGTTGCAGGAATGACTAACGTTATCATGACAAAAGTAAAAAGTGTCCCAATGAGTCCCATACTCTACATAAACACACACGCACACACACGTGTTAGAACCCAAAACGTCATAGTGACCAAAACGTCATACCTTGGTAAAATGAAATATACAGGTTAAACTTTAATTTCAACCATTCCGGTTATCGCTCACACAACCCTGTGTGGCGTTTCTGAAGAAGACAGGGCGGGGCCACTCGGGGGTAAAGGATTGATTGATTGACAATTAGAGACCTCTTGCAGACCGAAATTTGCGTATTAAGGCGCAGGAAAATAAGGAAAAACTAAGGTTTCTTGGAATAGAAGGTTCCAAGGGGTGAACCCGGAGGGAGGGGGGGGGGGGGCGATACCCATATTCCATCGTTTATGAAAACACTTAAATATATCTGAAACTGAAGAGTTACTGCCTCATATATTCATAGCCCCCATCAAGAGACACTGCGTTCGAGGCACAATGTGAAACTGTACATTTGTTCCTAGATGGCTCAGACCGTGTGGTCTGACGTTTTCGTCACTATGACGTTTTGGGCCCTAACACACGTGTGTGGTTGTCAATTCTGACCTGCCTTGTCAATTCGGACTAGCCCCCCGTATATACATATACAAGAAAGTTCCTTTTTCCAGTCACGCTGTGGCTATTTCTTCCTCACTGGCATATCCACTAGCATAATCAATTAACTCCTAATTCAATGTTGTTTATGAAATATTATAAGGTAACAAGATGGGGTACAGATAGACACGGTACAACGTGCATAAGAAAATGAATGTTCCCCGTCCACACAAAAAATACGAACTTTAATTAAATTTAATTGTTCATTACCATGTTGACATTAACCAATATGTAGCAAATTGTTCGTATGTCTTTCTTTGACTCTGCAAAACTCCACTACTTCTAATAGCAGTCTCGGCAAAATGGGGAGCAGTTATTTCGGCCCAGAATTGACAAGGAAGTCAGAATCGACAATAACACACGTGCATACAGTAATAGCCGAAATCGTTGCTTACTGGGGTTGCTGCCGCATTTATTCTAGTATTCTCGCGTACGTAACAGGTATGAGGTACAGTCCACCACTTTCCACGCACGCAATATGACGAATGAACTACAACCCGGATGGAATATATGAGGGATTGTTGTACCTACGATACGTAAGCTACGATATCGCATGTAAAACAAAACCGGTGGAAAATGGCCCAACCTCTGAATGTTACAAAACGGTAACTTACCAAAGGAAATCCATTGTTTTATCTACACCCCCCCCCCCCCCGCGCCCCCCGACCCAATCTAGCTTAACATATAACCCGGTACGCATTTACGGCATCAGGACTTTTACCTCACCTGGATGGATGATAGATGTCGTCTCTGTATCCAAAACATGACTCACATGCCGCATTAAACTGGTGGTAGCGAGCTGCTGTAGTAGTGCACGCGTATCCAGATATCCTTGTACCCATTATTTGTTTTGCGTGCTGTTCCGGCTTCTCGGTAATAATTAACATATACATAGTGCATGGCGTGCGCATGAATGGTGCTACAGGCCATATGGCCCGAATACTGATGCCCCACCACCGCAATGGGCGTTTGCAGGGGAGACGGGGGACGGGGCACAGGAGACACGTGCCCCCCCCCCCCCCACTCCCTAGACCCTAGGATATATATGTGCCCTCTCCCCTTTGAAAATTATGTGCCCAAGGGATTATGTGGCAAAGGGTATTGCCCCCTCTTCCCTTTTAGACCCTAAGATATAGGTCTACATTACCCTCCCTCCCCTTTCAAATTCTCAGGCTTTTACATGCAATTTTATATGTTTTTGTGCCCCCCCCCCTCCTCCCCCCTGCCTCTCAAGAATACATGCACACGCCTCCCCCCCCCTCCCCCACCCAACCCTCACCTCCCGGATCCACAGCAGGACATACTACAAGCCCGACTCGCATCCTGTTATACCGTCTACCCTGATCCGGTCACGCGCAACAAAAATCGAGACAGGCGCATAGAGTCCTGGGAAATATTTTGGTGTTATCTTGACTTTTTCTATGGAGATAAATACCATATTTCCACGTTATTGGCGAGGCATGTATAAAAATAATGAGCATATCTAACTTACATCCAGATTACGTAACTTTTCCGTTACATAGATGACACTATTGCATGTTTAAGTGTCTACAAAATACGTTGTCATAATGAGCATATCTAACTTACATCCAGATTACGTAACTTTTCCGTTACATAGTTGACACTATTGCATGTTTAAGTGTCTACAAAATACGTTGTCATAATGAGCATATCTAACTTACATCCAGATTACGTAACTTTTCCGTTACATAGTTGACACTATTGCATGTTTAAGTGTCTACAAAATACGTTGTCATGATGCCATCTTGACATCTCGCAAAATAATACCCAGAATGCATTGCACAGGCAGTGGCGCCTCACAATGAAATAATTTGAACTATAATTTGTGAAGTCGTCTATTCGTAAACCCTACTTTATGTTTATACAGCTTTTTCCAGCCAATTAAAAAAAATCGGCATAGCCTATCTATGGCTGACACAGCTTCCCGCAGTCACTGAAGACCTAGATTGGCGTTTCAAATCCAGTTTCTCAAACTAGAGCCCGTCGTGGTGGACTATTCCCACTCGCACGAGACGTAACCAGCCCCTCTTTTAGGATGTTATAGATCCTCCAAAGAATTATCCGAATCGATGCCGACCGAAAGCCTTCATGTCACGCTTAAAACATCCTAAAACCTGAGTTTTGGCCGTCCGGTTGACCTTTTGCCGGCGGCCATGCTGGTCCTGGCTAACACTTTAGCATTTGTTAGTTTGTCTTGCCAAGATAAGCCTCAAATGTTTCGCAAGCAACGGAAATGCGGTAGCGATCGACAAAAGTCGGTCTTTCTGCCGCTGTACAGGCCTGTGTCACTGAGTATTTTCCGAAAGGTTCGTCACCATTGGCACCGGTGTCGTAGTTGAAGTCATAGGGGATTGCATGAACCCTGGTCGCGAGATTACAAATTAAGCCACGCACGCTAACCATTGCGCTACCGAAGCCGGTGTAACATGACCAGCTGTCCCCCCATGACAGCGTGTCCCCCCTGCAGTTCGGGTATACGCGCGGAGGAGGTCACTAGTTATGAGAGGGACACATTGTCATGGGCTGAATATACCTTGAGCGGACATGGGGGTGGGGTGGGGGTGGGCATGTTGTTATGGGTTGAATATAGCTATGACCAGAGCCTTTAGCCTAGCATGAGATCACCCATTTACGTGGGTTAAGGGACATAGGGAGGGGGTGTCATGCTGTCACGAGTTAATTATAGCTATGACCAGATATCCCCTTAGTTTAGCACGGGCTTACCGATATATGTGGGTTAAGGGACATGGGGAGGGGTGGGGGGACATCCTGTCACGGGTTAATATACAGCCATGACCAAATGTCCCCTTAGTTTAGCATTGGACCACACATCCAGGTGGGTTCAGGGACCCCGGAAGGAGGGGGGGACGTGTCGTCATGGGTTGATTATAGCGATGACGACATGTCCCCTTATTCTAGCACGAAATTACCCATCTAAGTGGGTTAAGGGATATGGGCAGGGGGGGGGGACATGCTGTCACGGTGTAACATGACCAGGCGTCCCCCCATGACAGCGTGTCCCCCCTGCAATTTTTATGTATGCGCGCATATTAGGGCACTAGTTATAGGGGGACACATTGTCATGGGCTAAATATATCTTAAGATACATGGGGAGGCGGGGGGGGGGGGGGGACATGCTGTCACGGGTTAAAATACAGCCATGACCAGGCGTCCCCTTGGAATATCATTGGATCGTTGATCTAAATGGGTTCAGGGACATATGGAAAGGGTAGGTGGCATGTTGTCATGGGCCTAATTTAGCTCTGACCAGGTCTCCCTTCAGCTTAGCAGGGAATTACGAGGGTTAAGGGATATGGGAATTGGGGGGGGGGGGACATGCTATTACTGGTTAAAATACAGCCATGACCAGGTGTCCCCTTAGTTTAGCATTGGATCACTGATCCAGGTGGGTTAAGGGACATAGAGAGGGGGGGACATGCTGTCATGGGTTAATAATAGCTATGGCCAGATGCCCCCTTAGCTTAGCACGGAATTACCGATTTATGTGGGTTAAGGGACATGGGGAGGGGGGGGGGCATCCTGTCACGGGTTAATATACAGCTATGACCAAATGTCCCCTTAGTTTAGCATTGGACCACACATCCAGGTGGGTTAAAGAACATCGGGAAGGGGGGAAACGTGTTGTCATGGGTTGAATATAGCTATGACAAGATGCCCCCTTATTCTAGCACGAGATTGCGGTTCTATATGGGTTAAGGGACATCGGCAGGGGGGGGGACATGCTGTCACGGTGTAACATGACCAGCCGTCCCCCCGTGACAGCGTGTCCCCCCTGCAATTCTAATGTATACGTGCAAATGAGGACACTAGTTATGGGGGGACATGTTGCCATGGGTTGAACATAGATATGACCAGATGCCCCCTTACTATAACACGAGATTAGCGATCTATGTGGGTTGAGGGGCATAGGCGGGGGGGGGGACATGCTGTCACGGTGTAACGTGACCAGCCGTCCCACCGTGACAGTGTGTCCCCCCTGTAGTTCTAATGTATACGCGCAAAGGAGGACAGTAGTTCTGGGGGGACATTGTCTTGATCTGAATGTATCTTAAGATACATGGGGAGTAGTGGGGGGGGACATGCTGTCACGGGTTAAAATGCAGCCATGACCAGGCGTCCCCTTAATTTAGCATTGGATCACTGGACATGGGCAGGGGGGGAGGGATATGCTGTCACGGTGTAACATAACTAGCCGTCCCCCCATGACAGCGTGACGGCTGGTCATGTTACACCGTGACAGCATGCCGCCCCCCCACCCCTGCCCATGTCCCTTA
>OZ025251.1:15472994-15696928 GCA_964019135.1 Arenicola marina | reverse complement strand
CCTCCCCCGCCGCCCCCTCCGTCACCTACCTCCCCGCCGCCCCCTCCGTCACCTCCACAACCTACCTCCCCGCACCCCCTCTTCACAACCTCCCTCTCGGCCGCCCCTTCCGTCACCTCCACAACCTCCCTCCCCGCCGCCCCCTCCGTCACCTACCTCCCCCGCCGCCCCCTCCGTCACCTACCTCCCCGCCGCCCCCTCCGCCACCCCCACAACCTACCTCCCCGCACCCCCTCTTCACAACCTCCCTCCCGGCCGCCCCTTCCGTCACCTCTACAACCTCCCTCCCCGCCGCCCCCTCCATAACCTCCATCCCCGCCGCCCCTTCCGTCACCTCCACAACCTACCTCCCCGCACCCCCCTCTTCACAACCTCCCTCCCGGCCGCGCCTTCCGTCACCTCCACAACCTCCCTCCCCGCCGCCCCCTCTGTCACCTCCACAACCTCCCTCCCCGCCGCCCTCTCCGTCACCTACCTCCCCGCCGCCCCCTCCGCCACCCCCACAACCTACCTCCCCGCACCCCCTCTTCACAACCTCCCTCCCGGCCGCCCTTCCGTCACCTCCACATCCTCTCTCCCCGCCGCCCCCTCCATAACCTCCATCCCCGCGCCCCTTCCGTCACCTCCACAACCTCCCTCCCCGCCGCCCCCTCCGTCCCCTCCTTCCCCGCCGCCCCCCTTCACAACCTCCCTCCCGGCCGCCCCCTCCGTCACCGCCACAACCTCTCTCCCCGACGCCCATTCCGTCACCTCCACAACCTCCCTCCCAGCCGCCCCCTCCGTCACCTACCTCCCCGCCGCCCCCTTCGTCACCTACCTCCCCGCCGCCCCCTCCGTCACCTCCACAACCTACCTCCCCGCACCCCCTCTTCACAACCTCCCTCCTCGCCGCCCCTTCCGTCACCTACCTCCCCGCCGCCCCCTCCGCCACCCCCACAACCTACCTCCCCGCACCCCCTCTTCACAACCTCCCTCTCGGCCGCCCCTTCCGTCACCTCCACAACCTCCCTCCCCGCCGCCCCCTCCGTCACCTACCTCCCCGCCGCCCCCTCCGTCACCTACCTCCCCGCCGCCCCCTCCGCCCCCTCCGCCCCCTCCGCCACCCCCACAACCTACCTCCCCGCACCCCCTCTTCACAACCTCCCTCCCGGCCGCCCCTTCCGTCACCTCCACAACCTCCCTCCCCGCCGCCCCCTCCATAACCTCCCTCCCCGCCGCCCCCTCCGTCCCCTCCTTCCCCGCCGCCCTCTCCATAATCACCATCCCCGCCGCCCCCTCCGTCACCTCCACAACCTACCTCCCCGCACCCCCTCTTCACAACCTCCCTCCCCGCCGCCCCTTCCGTCACCTCCACAACCTACCTCCCCGCCGCCCCCCTTCACAACCTTCCTCCCGGCCGCGCCTCCCGTCACCTCCACAACCTCTCTCCCCGCCGCCCATTCCGTCACCTCCACAACCTCCCTCCCCGCCGCCCCCTCCGTCACCTCCACAACCTACCTCCCGGCCGCGCCTTCCGTCACCTTTACAACCTCCATCCCCGCCGCCCCTTCCGTCACCTCCACAACCTCCCTCCCCGCGCCCCCTCCGTCCCCTCCTTCCCCGCCGC
The DNA here is from genome assembly GCA_964019135.1 of Arenicola marina. Lineage (NCBI taxonomy): Eukaryota > Metazoa > Annelida > Polychaeta > Arenicolidae > Arenicola > Arenicola marina. Next base: position 15,695,322 of record OZ025251.1, on the reverse strand, counting down.
CCCCTCCATAATCACCATCCCCGCCGCGCCTTCCGTCACCTCCACAACCTCTCTCCCCGCCGCCCATTCCGTCACCTCCACAACCTCCCTCCCCGCCGCCCCCTCCGTCACCTCCACAACCTACCTCCCGGCCGCGCCTTCCGTCACCTTCACAATCTCCATCCCCGCCGCCCCTTCCGTCACCTCCACAACCTCCCTCCCCGCCGCCCCCTCCGTCTCCTCCTTCCCCGCCGCCCCCTCCATAATCACCATCCCCGCCGCCCCTTCCGTCACCTCCACAACCTCCCTCCCCGCCGCCCCCTCCGTCACCTCCCTCCTCGCCGCCCCCTCCACAACCTCCCTCCCCGCCGCCCCCTCCGTCACCTCCCTCCCCGCCGCCCCCTCCAAAACCTCCATCCCCGCCGCCCCTTCCGTCACCTCCACAACCTCCCTCCCCGCCGCCCCTTCCGTCCCCTCCTTCCCCGCCGCCCCCTCCATAATCACCATCCCCGCCGCGCCTTCCGTCACCTTCACAACCTCCATCCCCGCCGCCCATTCCGTCACCTCCACCACCTCCCTCCCCGCCGCTCCTTCCGTCACCTCCACATCCTCTCTCCCCGCCGCCCCCTCCATAACCTCCATCCCCGCCGCCCCTTCCGTCACCTCCACATCCTCTCTCCCCGCCGCCCCCTTCACAACCTCCCTCCCGGCCGCCCCTTCCGTCACCTCCACAAACCTCTCTCCCCGCCGCCCATTCCGTCACCTCCACAACCTCCCTCCCAGCCGCCCCCTCCGTCACCTACCTCCCCGCCGCCCCCTCCGTCACCTCCACAACCTACCTCCCCGCACCCCCTCTTCACAACCTCCCTCCTCGCCGCCCCCTCCGTCACCTACCTCCCCGCCGCCCCCTCCGCCACCCCCACAACCTACCTCCCCGCACCCCCTCTTCACAACCTCCCTCTCGGCCGCCCCTTCCGTCACCTCCACAACCTCCCTCCCCGCCGCCCCCTCCGTCACCTACCTCCCCGCCGCCCCCTCCGTCACCTACCTCCCCGCCGCCCACTCCGCCCCCTCCGCCACCCCCACAACCTACCTCCCCGCACCCCCTCTTCACAACCTTTCTCCCGGCCGCCCCTTCCGTCACCTCTACAACCTCCCTCCCCGCCGCCCCCTCCATAACCTCCATCCCCGCCGCCCCTTCCGTCACCTCCACAACCTACCTCCCCGCACCCCCTCTTCACAACCTCCCTCCCGGCCGCGCCTTCCGTCACCTCCACAACCTCCCTCCCCGCCGCCCCCTCCGTCACCTCCACAACCTCCCTCCCCGCCGCCCTCTCCGTCACCTACCTCCCCGCCGCCCCCTCCGCCACCCCCACAACCTACCTCCCCGCACCCCCTCTTCACAACCTCCCTCCCGGCCGCCCCTTCCGTCACCTCCACATCCTCTCTCCCCGCCGCCCCCTCCATAACCTCCATCCCCGCCGCCCCTTCCGTCACCTCTACAACCTCCCTCCCCGCCGCCCCCTCCGTCCCCTCCTTCCCCGCCGCCCCCTTCACAACCTCCCTCCCGGCCGCCCCTTCCGTCACCTCCACAACCTCTCTCCCCGCCGCCCATTCCGTCACCTCCACAACCTCCCTCCCAGCCGCCCCCTCCGTCACCTACCTCCCCGCCGCCCCCTCCGTCACCTACCTCCCCGCCGCCCTCTCCGTCACCTCCACAACCTACCTCCCCGCACCCCCTCTTCACAACCTCCCTCCTCGCCGCCCCCTCCGTCACCTACCTCCCCGCCGCCCCCTCCAAAACCTCCATCCCCGCCGCCCCTTCCGTCACCTCCACAACCTCCCTCCCCGCCGCCCCCTCCGTCCCCTCCTTTCCCGCCGCCCCCTCCATAATCACCATCCCCGCCGCCCCTTCCGTCACCTCCACAACCTACCTCCCCGCCGCCCCCCTTCACAATCTTCCTCCCGGCCGCGCCTTCCGTCACCTCCACAACCTCTCTCCCCGCCGCCCATTCCGTCACCTCCACAACCTCCCTCCCGGCCGCGCCTTCCGTCACCTTCACAACCTCCATCCCCGCCGCCCCTTCCGTCACCTCCACAACCTCCCTCCCCGCCGCCCCCTCCGTCCCCTCCTTCCCCGCCGCCCCCTCCATAATCACCATCCCCGCCGCCCCTTCCGTCACCTCCACAACCTCCCTCCCCGCCGCCCCCTCCGTCACCTCCCTCCTCGCCGCCCCCTCCACAACCTCCCTCCCCGCCGCCCCCTCCGTCACCTCCCTCCCCGCCGCCCCCTCCAAAACCTCCATCCCCGCCGCCCCTTCCGTCACCTCCACAACCTCCCTCCCCGCCGCCCCCTCCGTCCCCTCCTTCCCCGCCGCCCCCTCCATAATCACCATCCCCGCCGCCCCTTCCGTCACCTCCACAACCTCCCTCCCCGCCGCCCCTCCCGTCACCTCCCTCCTCGCCGCCCCCTCCACAACCTCCCTCCCCGCCGCCCCCTCCGTCACCTCCCTCCCCGCCGCCCCCTCCAAAACCTCCATCCCCGCCGCCCCTTCCGTCACCTCCACAACCTCCCTCCCCGCCGCCCCCTCCGTCCCCTCCTTCCCCGCCGCCCCCTCCATAATCACCATCCCCGCCGCCCCTTCCGTCACCTCCACAACCTCCCTCCCCGCCGCCCCCTCCGTCACCTCCCTCCCCGCCGCCCCCTCCATAACCTCCATCCCCGCCGCCCCTTCCGTCACCTCCACAACCTCCCTCCCCGCCGCCCCCTCCAGAACCTCCATCCCCGCCGCCCCCTCCATAACCTCCATCCCCGGTCATTGCCGGTCCATATCGCCGTTGACTCATAATGGGAGCGTCAGCAGGGAGGGGTGCACCTCTTGCGAGCGCTCTGGCCGCCAAACTAAGCGTTCTAGGGCAATTCGGTAGCGAAGTTACTCAGATTTACTTATCGTCAGTAATATTACAATGGTACGAACCTTATACTATAGTAATTTTACAGCGATACAATATCGTAATATAGTAATATTACAGTGGTATAACTGTAGTTATACTATAGTAATATTACAGTGGTACTATTGTAGTTATACTATAGTAATATTACAGTGGTACTAACCCAGGTAAGAAAATAATATTCTGCGAATATTCCGCCAATGTTACGGGAATATTACCAAAAAACATTCCGGGAACGTTTTTCCGTTTTCTTATTATTTGGGGACTGTTTTTTGCGAATATTACGAGCGAACCTTCCCAGAACATTAAACGAACATGACGGTGCACTCACAGAAATGCGGTAGACATCTCTTTAACACTTTTAACGCCTTTATTATTATATTACCGCGTAGTTTACAGGCCATTGCGCCAAGACACACTGTTCAACAAGTTTAACACAGTCTTTATAATTACATTACCGCGTGGTTGACAGGCCATTGCGCCAATACAAACTGTGTAACAAGTATAACACAGTCTCTATAATTACATTACCGCGTGGGTGACGGGCGATTGTGCCAATACAAACTGTGTAGCAAGTATAACGCAGTCTTTATAATTACATTACCGCGTGGATGACGGGCCATTGCCCCAATACAAACTGTGTAACAAGCATAACACAGTCTTAATAATTACATTACCACGTGGTTGACAGGCCATGGCCCTACTACAGCGAAAAATGAAGAAATTTGAAGAAAGAAAAACAGTTTTGGGATAGGGGATACCCCCTAAGTTATGGGAGGGCAGACACCCAAAGTTAGGGGAGGGAAGATATTCCCAAGTTAGGCGAGCTGAGACACCCCCCAAATTAGCGGAGGGGTGACATGCCAAGTTGGGGGTGGTACCTCGGCTTTGGGGAGGGTAGACACCCAAAGTCGGAGTACCAGGTAGTACCGCAAAATTGAGGCGGTACCCCACGAATTGGTGAGAGGAGAAACCTCAAGCTGCAGGAGGGGAGACATTAGAGGGCAGAATTAGGCTTTTAGTAAAAAAAGTATTCGGTATTACATGCTTTTCGTCAACTTCTCTCATTCGGCTCCAAGATCCTATATCGCCGGCACCTATTAAAAAAGGGCCAGCAGTGGTCATTTACAGTTAGTGGCATGCATGTGCCTTACATCATTACATACATCATTAATAACTCACTCGTTAGCCAACTTTTACTGGCTAATGAGTGAGGTATGTGGATATTACCCGTAGCAAACAGTTTTATAGAACTCCATAAAATTTCTATAGAGAAATCTATAGAAATGTGATTTTATATAGAACGTTTGTACATAATTCTATAGAACAATTATTTTCTATAGAACGTAAACAGATATTTCTATAGAAAACATTATTTCTATAGAAGATGTAGGGATACTTCTATGGAGCAATTGGTTGCTATAGAACGTATATAAAGATAATCTTTCGACAGAGCCATTTTTTTTCCTCTGGTAGCCGGTTATTATCAGGTAGGTTTGTAGAAGTACTCTTTATAGCCCGGGCAGCTTGTGCTGAATCAGGGGTCAACCCCAAAGAAATTGCAATAGTAATCAAACCTATTTGTTCTCATTCCTTATGTATTTGTGACTATCATTTTCCAAAATCCACCTAAATCTATTCATTAAAACTTTTACGCGGGTAGTTTACCCTAGCCCCGTAACACCAGAATGGATTACGTATTTGTCCGAATACGAAGTGGCAGAGAAGCGTTGTAGTTATTGAGACCCCAACTACGAATATGGACCTGCGTACCCTTCGCCTACTATATTTAATGGAGTGTTATTTCGTCTACTAAATACAACAAACAAAAATAAAATATCTTTAATATTAAACTTTCTACATGTTTTTTGAACGAGGGACCCGTCTCCCGGTTTTCCGACTGTCGACAGACACCGTGCTTTTGCACAGCGCGCCGGATGGGACTCGTGTGACAGTCTGTAACTTTTCAATAAATTGTCCGATTTCCACAATTTAATCGACTATATATGTGTCTTGTATTTGGGTAGATTTACAGCCATACCGGTCTAGATAGGCATGGTAAATTTTTGTTTGTTAAAAAGCTATAATTGAGGGGGCATTAGGGGTGGGGGTGGGGGGTGCCTCGATCGATCGATCGATCGTCATTTGCAGTTTCACCGTCACTAATACCGGTTTGATTCATCTCTATCTACAACGTTTAACTTTTAATAAGTGAAACGTCTACGCAAATCAAGGGTGCCTCACCCCCAAGATGGTGTCTCCCTCCCCTAACTTGTGGTGTCCCCCGCTTCTAATGTATCGTGTCTACACTCTTCTAACTCTGGGTGTCTCCCCTGCTCTAACTTAGGGTGTCTGCCCTACCCTAACTTGAGGATACCACCCTAACTTGGGGTACCAACCCAAGTTCGGGTGGTCCAACTTGAGGCCTCTTCCCTTCCCAAACTTGAGGCCTCTCCCCTCCTCAAACTTTTGGTATCTCCCCTACCCAAACTTGAGGAACCACACCAACCTAGGGTGTCGGCCCTGGTCTAATTCGGGGTGTCCCCCCCCATAACTTGAGTCCTTTCCCTCTCCAAACTTGGGGTACCACCTCAATCTGAGGTGTCTTCCCGCCCCTAATTTGGGGCGTCTCCCCTCCCCTAACTTGGGGTATCTCCCCTCCCCAAACTTGAAGCACCGCCCCTACTTAGGATGTCTCGCGACTCCTATATTGGGGTATATCCCCTCTCTTGGAGTGCCACCCCAATTTGGGTTGCCTCCCCTTTTCTATTTTGTGGTGCCTCCCCTCCCCTAATATTGGAGTGTCTCCCCTTCCCTAAGTTGGAGTGTCTCCCCTCCCCAAACTTGGGGTACTACCCGAACTTGGGGTTTTCCCCCCTACCTTAACTTCAGTTATCTCCCATCCCCTAACTTGAGGTGTCTCCCCTACTTTGGGGCACCACCCCAACTTGGGGTGTGATCCCTCCCCTAACCTAGGGTGTCTCCCCTCTCCTAACTTGAGAGAACTTTCCAGAACTCGGCTTGTGCACCACCCCTCCCGAAAGTGTCGGCCTACAACCCCCCCCCCTAACATATCTCTTTACAGTATTAGGGGCGGATCTAGGAAATTGGGGGTTGGGTGTTCATGGGACACCTCTCCTAACTTAGGGGGTGTCCACTCCCCTAAATTGGGGCATCTTCCCTTCCCTATCTTGGGGTAATATCCGAATATTGAATCTCTCCCTACCGCCTAAGTTAGGCTACCACCCCAACTTTAAGTGTCTTCGAGGTGTCTAACCTTCCATAACTTGGGGTGTCTCCCGTTTCCTAGCTTGGGTTAGAGGCCCAATTTTGTGTCTCCACCCCCGTATCTTAGGGCATCACCCGAATGTTGAATGTCTTCCCTCCCCTCTTGGGGTGTCTTCCCTCCAATAACACCGGGATTACCATCCAAACTTGGAGTGTCTGCCCTCCCCTAGCTTGGAGTGTGTCCCCTCTACTTGCTCCTTTAACTCCCTAGCCCCCCCCCGCTCCACCTTCCCCCTTGAAATTTCACATTTGATAGAGATGAAATATACATTGTTGGTCGTGGAGGAAGAAAGATTGTCATTTCTTAACCCCCCCCCCCCGCCCCTTCCCCTCCCATATACGTATTTTATTCATGTGATCAGGATGAAACGCGTCAATTTTCGATTGAATTGCGAATATCGGACCATGTATCGAAAAGTCTGTCAAACCGGAGGCCCATCCGGCTCGCCATGCAAATACACTGCGTCAATCGACAGACGGAAAGCATGAAAAGAAGTTCCTATTTTAAAATGTCCTAACAAATTTAATATACAAGATATTTTAACTATGTTTGTTGCATTTTGTAGATTAAATAACTCTCCATCATACACACTGGAAATATGGGTATGCAGGTCACAATTCGTAGTGCGGGTCTCAGCTGCCTCGCCTCCCTATCATTTCGTTTATGTAAAAATACATTGCTTCTTGTGGGGTTAGTAGGGTAAAGTAATTAAGCCACCACCTTAACAATATGTTCCAATAAATTGATTTTGGTAGATTTTGGAACCACCACTACTAGATACATATGGAATAAGAAAAAGCAGGTTTGATTACTACTGCAATTGGTTTTTGGGTATATCCCTATGTTGCCCGGACTATTATGGGAAGGGATACATGAAGGTAATTCTCTCTTCCTGGATTTATTACGCGAATCATGGCATTAAGTTTATCCGACATCATTACACCCCGTAGGCAAATATCTTACAGAACTTCACTAAAAACAATTCTAAAGGTTTCTATCGATTTTTCTATGGAAATTCTAAACGTTTTCCTATAGAGTTTTAATAGAATTTCCATAGAGTTTTCATAGAATTTCTATGGAGTTTCTATAGTCTCCATCGAGTTTGAATAGTTTCCATACCGGCCTTACAACTGACGGCAGGCACAGCAACGAGCTCTGGATTTAACACACGTAGGCTACGTTCTCTGCGACAAGCGAACGAGTGGTTTGACGAATTCTGGAATATATTGTGCAAGAAGACTCCTGCAAGCGATATATGAAGGGATACCGACGGCACAGCACTATATAAGGTGATATTCGAAGATTTAAAACTTCGCATTTAAGGAACGTTGGAAGCCTTGCCGGCATATTGATTTTCGCACCGGTTGCCTGCTGCGAAGTGAGAGTAGCGGCGGAGCCAATCCTTTGAACAATAGCATTAGCAGCATGAGATGTGCAGGTCTGCCCAACGGCCGTGCCAGTTCAGCCGAGACGGAGCTGATGTTGGACTTACCCAGGGCGACCTTGAACTCTGTACCATGCACTGCGGCGACGTGCGCTTTCTTTGGAAACTCTATGGAAATTCTATTAAATGTTGGTGGTTTAGGCCACTTTTGTGCCTAAATCGGGCCATGGAACGTTCGGGACGATGAAGGATGAAGGAATGAAACATGCCCCAGATTATGTGCCCGAGCCCGGATTCGAACCCAGGACCTATTGCTCTGCGGTCGAGTACGCTAATCACTACAATAGGGAGGCTCCCGGAAGCTCTATGAAGACTCGATGGAAATTCTATGGAAGCTCTATGGAAATTCTGCGGAAACTATGGAAATTCTATGAAAACACTATGGAAATTTTATGAAGACTATGGAAATTCTATGGAAATTCTATGAAAACTCTGTGGAAATTCTATGAAAACTCCATGGAAATTCTATGGAAATACTATGAAGACTCTATGGAAATTCTATAGAAATTCTATGAAGACTAAGGAAATTCTATGGAAATCCTATGAAAACTCTATGGAAATCCTATGAAAACTCTATGGAAATTCGGTGGAAATTCTATGAAGACTCTATGGAAATTATATGAATACTATGGAAATTCTATGGAAATTCTATGAAAACTCTATGGAAATTCTATGGAAACTCTATGAAGACTGGAAATTCTACTTTTGATTTTTGAAATTCTATGGAAATTCTATGAAAACTATGGAAATTCTATGAAAACACTATGAAAATTTTATGAAGACTCGAAATTCTATGGAAATTTTATGAAAGCTCGATGGAAATTCTATGAAAACTCTATGGAAATTCTATGGAAATACTAGGAAGACTGGAAATTCTATGGAAATTCTATGAAAACTCAATGGAAATTCTATGGAAATTCTATGAAAACTCTGGAAATTCTCTGGAAATTCTATGAAGACTGGAAATTCTATGGAAATTCTATGAAAACTCTATGGAAATTCTATGAAAACTATGGAAATTCTATGGAAATACTATGAAGACTATGGAAATTCTATGGAAATTCTATGAAAACTCTATGGAAATTCTATGAAGACTATGGAAATTCTGTGGAAATTCCATGAAGACTATAGAATTGCTATGGAAATCCTCGGTAGTATCAAGATAAGAGCAGTTTTAGCCTATGTATATGCCGAAGTGTAAGAAATAATGCTTATAAGACCCAAAGAGGGACCTACCTACCTCACTCGTTAGCCAACTTTGACTGGCTAATGAGTGAGGTAGGTGGATATTAATACCCCCGATTATGTACGATCGACTAATCCGATATTGATAAACACTCGGTAGTATCAAGATAAGAGCAGTTTTAGCGTATGTAAGTGCCGTAGTGTAAGAAATAATGGTTATAAGACCCAAAGAGGGACCTACCTACCTCACTCGTTAGCCAACTTTTACTGGCTAATGAGTGAGGTGGATATTTATACCTTGGATTATGTACGATTTACTCATCCGATATTGATAAACACTCGGTAGTATCAAGATAAGAGCAGTTTTAGCCTATCAATGTGCCGTAGTGTAAGAATATGACAATAGCGCGAGTTTGCGGGGCGTTAGGCAATTTTATTGGCCCGACATCAAGCTGTAGCAGCCCGCCAATTTTGATTATCGGCCCGAGGCCGCAAGGCCGAGGGCGGATAATGAAAATGCAGGGCTGCTACAGCTTGATGAAGGACCAATAAAATGCCTAACGCCATGCAAACCTCGCGCTATTACTATTATTACGAGTTGAATTTAAATTTAAGGCGTTGACTTGTCTCTGCTTCTTTGGTTTAATTTCCTCATGCAATGACCAAAGTAAAGCATTTTGGGACTGACTGTCAGCAAATCGCAAGCCTTTCCACACATAGATCTAGTTGGCCAGTGGCTATTTTGATACCACATATCATTGCCAAGACACATGGCAAGTGCAACTAGGCAACTAGTAATGGAAGCGGCCCATTTAAAGCTATAACTACAATTTTATTGTGCGTGACGTCATCTGTCATTGTTCTATGAATCGTCGCTATGGCAACGATTGTCGATTGCATGGGCTGCAGGGCGATTTGGGTGAGAATACAGCATTTTAGAGGCCTTCAGATGTAATGCTATTGTACTAGTTAACATGCCCACCAACTCGTAATAATAATGCTTATAAGACCCAAAGAGGGACCTACCTACCTACCTAGCCCTGAAACATGCCTCTCTGGGCACGCTCGGTAAACCGCGCGTGCCCAGAGAGGCATGTTTCAGGGCTACCTACCTACCTACCTCACTCGTTTGCCAACTTACCTTACATAATCTCTGCTTTCACTGGCTAATGAGCGAGATAGGTGGATATTAATACCTTAGATTATGTACGATTTACTAATCCGATATTGATAAACACTCGGTAGTATCAAGACAAGAGCAGTTTTAGCCTATGTATGTGTCGAAGTGTAAGAAATAATGCTTATAAGACCCAAAGAAGGACCTACCTAGCTCACTCGTTAGCCAACTTTGACTGGCTAATGAGTGAGGTAGGTGGATATTAATACCAAAGATTGTCTAGAGTAAGATCTCCAACTCGCGCGTCTGCCTATGGCCGAAATGTTACAAACGAGTTGTGGCGCCGCCCTAGCGGTGGGGATGCTACATTCCAGTCGGATAACTGGTACGCGCTGGTACCAGACGAGCGAAAGACACGTAACAAACATGTTAAGCTTACCTTATCGATCGAAAATTAAGTTACCTGCATAATATTGACAAAAACATACATTCTACCCGTCTAGTTTCCTTATTTATCAAGTTTGTAAGACGTTTGCAAGTTCGGACAAGTCTTTGTCAACTTTTACAGTTCCAGCTTTGTCACCAAAAGTGACATTGTCATTGGACAATTGAACCAAGGAGGGCAGATGAACTAACTTATCAGTCCGAATATAATCGATTTGCGAGATTTCCATGGAAAGCTTAGTTTCTAGTTTCCAAAGTTATCAAGTCTGATGTCAACAGTGAAATTTAACCAAACGAACCCACGGCCGCGGGGCAGACATGTCCCAACTCACATTGTGAGTGTTCTAACTTTAGGCTAGTCTTATAAAAAAACTTTTTTTCGATCTAACGTTGATCTAGTTAGAATCACAAATTAGGATCGAGAATCTCTTTAAAATCGTGACAACCGTGAGAAGTACCACTTTTTTTCAGAGAAAATAGCAGGTTTTCCGACCAAAAAAGGTAAAAAACGGTGTTCGCCTTCGTCGGGAATTGAACGCACAACCTTGCGATCAAAAGACAAACGTCTTACCAACTGCGCTAGTGGGCTTCTCGACGTGTTCACGTGTTTTAACAAAATATAAAGTTTGAATACGCATGCTTCTGAATCCATGAACCATTTCTATCTACCCTGCTCATCTGTGTTAGCAGAAACATCTATTTCAGAGGGGATTTGCAGGTGAAATAGTTCTTTTTTTCCATGGAAATCTCGCAAACCGATTATATTCGGACTGATCAGTTAGTTCATCTGCCCTCCTTGGTTCAATTGTCCAATGACAATGTCACTTTTGGTGACAAAGCTGGAACTGTAAAAGTAGACAAAGACTTGTCCGAACTTGCTTTACATTTTCTTCCTGCAGTTTGTACAGTTAATGGCCGTACAAAAGTCCATGGTAGCGCCAGTTTCTTGCGTCAGTTACGCCGGCGGCCTTTGCGATAGAGCCTGAAGTAGCATCCCGACCGCTAGATGGCGCCTTGCACGAATGTGCACGCAGTGGACGCGCGAGTTGGAGATCTTACTCTACACAATCTTTGTTAATACCTTGGATTATGTGCGATATTCTCATCCGATATTGATAAACTCTCGGTAGTATCAAGATAAGAGCCGTTTAACGTATGTATGTGCCGTAGGGTAAGAAATAAGGCTTATAAGACCCAAAGAGGGATCTATATATACCTGCCTCACTCGTTAGCCAAATTTTACTGGCTAATGAGTGAGGTACGTGGATATAAATACCTTGGATTTTGTACGAAATTCTGTTCCGATGGAATTTAACCACACGGTAGTAGCAAGATAGGAACAAGAGTCATGACTTCAGTAATTATTCAGAATCTTGGGAATTACATTTTTTTTTAATAGATTCCAATAGTTTTACGAAACAAGCCCCGGATTACATAGATTTATATCAATCCGTATTTGAATCGGCTTTAGGAATGAGCCCACGCATTCCCTGCAAAGCTGTTTGTTACTGACAGAAGTCTAATAACTTCTGTCAGTTTTGTGCTATGTTCGGTTTGTAATTTTTTTTTTTTTTTTTTTTTGTATGTTTGTCAGTTGAATAGAGGGCGCATGGTAACAGTTACGGTTGTCAGACTTAACCTAGCGATAGATATATAGAATAGCTCGGCTAAGTTCGTTATTGGCATATATAGGTCAAAGGTCAAGGTCACAGCGATTTTTTGAAGAAACATCTTAGAACGCGCCTATCTCCGTTAATATTAAAGCTAGAGATCTCGGACAAGTTTCAGAATATGCTACCCTTTATGGCGCATCTTTCAGTATGGTTCACTTTTTGATGCGTCATACTCATTTTCGAGCTAGACGACGTTTTATGTTTTCAGAAAAACGCAAAAGGTGACCTTGAACCGTTTTTCTTCGGTTTGACCTATTTAGGTTGAAGGTATCGCTTTGGTGTTCCGGGCTCTCATAGAAATATGAATGGCAATAGGCTTTGTGAAATCTGAGATTTTTTCGGATGCGTCATCTGACGTCACGATGACGTCACTTTCGGTACACAAAAAATCGTCAAAAATCGGCAAAAAATTATAAAAAATCGAGAGTGGCGTCATTTTGTAGAACATGGGGTCCGATGCCTGCCCGCATTATAAAACTAGTATGTTCCTATCTTACTTCCGGTTCCAGGGGTGACGGCAATTCCTTTTGGGACCTCCAATGTTAAAGCGCTCAATCTCTCAGGCTGGGGAAATTTGTTTGCCCCGTATTTCATCGGTGCCTGCATCAAACAGTTTCGGGATTTTTTCTTTGGTTAAACATGGTACCAAGTAGCCATGGTCCTTACTAGATGGAATTCGGACAAGAACTGACGTCACTGGATTTTTGAAATTTTCCACATTGTGAAAGATAGGGATTTTGGGGGCTTGCAGGGGCTCCCACGAGCGTCCTATTGAAGCCATCGCTCTATGCTTGCAGTTGTAGAAGGATAGTAGTAGGATGAGCCATTAACTATAAACACGGCGACATAGCCCTGTAACTTTTTGATATATAGTCGAACGCGTTTAACATGGGACACTATGGAGATAATCAAACTTCCTTCAATATGACGTATTTCCGGTTGAGCGATATCACTTTGCGAGTGCCACAGTGCGTGATGTGGACGAGTACAAGAGACTCAGAGTAGGCTGACCGCAAACGCGTGTCTCAGTTTCGTTTCCATGGCAACCCAAGATTTTCCTAATGATAAAGTATACAAATTCCCTCTAATTTAGAAAATTCGTCAAAAATCGGAAAAACTAACTAGACAGTCGATCTCTGCGTATAATGGTAGGGAAGATATGTCTCCAGATTAATATTGGCAGTAAGGCACTATTATCTTTTACATCTTATCTGCAGAGTCTTTTCTTCGTCTGCTCGTTTTTCACTTATCCGTAATGATGAAGAATAGCAATTTTCGGTAATTAGGTGAAGCTATATCTGAAGGACTAACAGACCTACCGCCGTTCTAATCAACGTTTTGGATTGAGGGCCCAAATGTTTGTGTTTAGATATTTGGACGTTGCCGTGCGTCATGCCATGACGTCACCATGACGTGATGACGTCATAATTTTATAACCTCTATTACTCGACTATTATACCTCATAGCGACTACCGGTTGATTTGACGCTGTACCTTATATCAAGAGACAACTGCTGCGATGCGTAACTTTTTTTGCGGTACCGAAACGTGTGCGTCAAAACTGACGTCCACCTCGTAAGGTTGACCAGCGAAAATCGCGATAGAATTGCTCGCATTGAACAGCAGCCGTTAGATTGTGCTCATCCAGCATCCGGATCCTATGGGTCCAATTTGGGCTAAATTGCGGTTTGAGCCCAAATTGTTCGTTGAAGGAACTGTTTAACCCTCATCTGATAAATGAAGGCCTCGTGTGGCCAGCATGAGGCAAGGGAAGATTATAGTATATGTGTTTCTGCATGTCATCGTCTGTACCATAGTTTCGGCGCATAAATGACGCCACTGACGATAACGTCACTTCTATCAGTACCTCAGCCTACGGCTGTCTTGTTTCCTTGTTTGCGCATCTCCAAGATATTGACCCTATAGCCTTGGTATGGGGAAATACTTGAAGAACAGTTCTTCATGTTAACAATTGTAAGACTATTTCGCCATTATTAGGCAACGCACATTTGCAAAACTGGCGGTCTTGCATAAGGAATTTGCTTCAGAAATATTGTTTTCCTTATAAGGAATGCTTGTGAACACGGACCCTGATGTGAAATGTTAAAATGATTGGCAATGGCCTGTGGTAATGTCTGAGCTTTTCGGGTTTGTCGGGTTGATAATGTGATTAAAGTGGAAAACCACCACTTATATTTCTTGGGTATATTATATTGCCAATGCAGCCATTATACCGCCACCCCCCCCGCCCCCGATGAAAACCTCCACCCATTTATATTTGTTTGCCTTAGAAGAGACTGGTGCTAGTTCGGCCAGTTTTCACTCAAGTTTATCTGTTGGCCATTATTTTGTAGCAATCTACGGTATGCAAAGTCGGATATATTAATTACATATCTCGGCTTAGAAACCGGCATCATTTTACAGTTGTGGCTTATTTACTAACAGCATAAGTTAACACCAAAGACATTAAGGTAGATGAGGAGCAAGTGACGCGAAGCAAGTTCGCTCCCTTAATGGGCCGAGAAGAACGCTTGTAAGAAATCCTTGCATGTTTTGTCCGAAAATATTTATTTCAAAAAATGTTCTAAGAAATCGAGTTGAAAATTAGATATCATTTGACAAAGACAAAGTAAGAAGACGAAGTTAGGTGCCATATTCCGAAAGTGAACGGCACAAGAAAAAAATCAGTCATGAAGGCTTGTATTCTACGCATGCACAGACTCGAAATTATATTTCCCCCGCCCCCCCTTCCCGACCCTTCACCCGGGCAGGCCTATCGTTATCTTTATTGATTCCGTAGTAGCATAAAAGCATATATGTTAGATGAGAAACTGATAAAATTTGAACCTTATTATAACTCCCCCCCCCCCCTCCCTCCTACCCCTGCTGACCACCCAGCACCTCTCTCTGGTCGGTACAAACCGATGACGGCTTGCTCGCACCGCACGCACAGTTAACTTTGGAACTCCCGTCGAGCCGCAGTGGGAACCTGGGTGCGTGCGAGAGGTCACTACAACACAAACTGGATTTTTCCACGCACAGCGCCTGAGCCTACCTCACTCATTAGCCACAAGTCAGTACGCTCCGCTAGGGCTCCATTATATCTCTGTGGTCGCCTACTTCCTCAACGCATTTTTACACTCGCTCGCCACGGCCGGCTGCGCACAAATTGATAGGAACAAATTAGTGCCGGGAAACGGCCTAATTAAGCCTAATAACATACCGTATCAGGTAAGGAAAAGAAAGAGTTCAATCACAATTCTAACTTTTTTGAAAAATAGTACAAGATGTTTTTCGCTGTATTAAATACACAGAGCTCGTTATTTTCATGTTTATTCTTGAAAATTATAATGTTGCGCGAAATTGCATTTGACCGTTTTTCAAGAATCTTGAAATTTTTCCCCGGCTGACAGCAGCGGTAAAAGCCGAGCTTGCGTAGCGCCACCGTGCGGGGAGCTTGGCAGTAATGTTAAGTCTTCATAACATGTAGGCCTATGCCGAGCCCTCAAAGACGTGTGGTGGCGACAGTAATGAGACCCTTTGGGTACGTGGTACACAGCACGAGAGCTAATTCTGAGGCATGCAACTGGAATATCGACCGAGAGCCACAAATCTTGTATATATGTCAAAAGGCGGGCAGATGTCGGTTAGGCAGAATGTTAAATGGATAGTGACTTCACCTAAAAGTTATTTCTTTATTTTTTGGTCCTTTCTCTTTTTAATTAAAATGCTTCCCAAAGGCACTACTGCGACATTATACAATTACAAAGCTGCGCAAAAGGAAAAAAAACGTGACCTGTGGTATATGGTTTCAATGCAGCAAATTACTAGTAAAAACTATATAACATATATACAAATTTAGTAGAGAAGCGCAACTGCTCGCTAAAGGATGAGGGTGGAGGGGGGGGGGGGGAGGGGTCGTGTTCCTAGATCACGAAGAAAAGATTTGTTTATTCCCAGATCACGATGAATCAAAAGGAGAACTCCCTGTATACATAGGAAGGGGGATACATGATACTAAATTTATGATTTCCCGATCCACGGTTAATTAATATTAAAATTCCCAGTTCACGATTAATAAAAATCATTGATCACGGCGGTCGGATAATAATATTCCATTCCCAGTTCACGCAGAATTATTTCCTCATTCCCCGTTCACGGTGAAATAAAAGGCCCATTTCCGAGGAAGGGAATACCCCCCAAGGATGAATCGCGCCCTGAAAAACATGCCATTTCCCCGGTATTTCTATACGATGACGATGCTAATTGCACCCCGATTGCCACCCCCCGGGGGGGGGGCTGTACTCCGCACGAACAGAATACTGACAAAGACAACACATCCTCCCAGGGAGCAGGCGACTCTTTATTTGAGCCGCCATGGAGCACTAAATCGAGAACAAAGATTGAGCGAGTCTGCATGGAGCGGTGACATAGAGCAGGTGAACGGAAAAAAGAGAGGGGGCTGGGGGGTTAACCGTGGAACCCTAGCAATGTATTATGTACCCTCCTCATCCGCCTCCCATCAGGCGTATCACTACGCCTCCGGCGCCCGCTGGATGCTGCGGGCGTGCTGCGGGCCTAAAAAGGTGCTATTTGAAGAGCTGAAACTGAATCCCCAGTCAACGGTTTTTAACCAGGACATTTTCATCACATGTGCCTCTGAGATTGTCCGTTACCATGGTTTTGCTTCTCGTTAGATGATTAAAGAACACCCTCCCTGACACACGCACCGTAGTCCGATCTTGGAGGGAGGCCAAGACACAAGGAACGGCCAGTCTGATACACAATTAGGGGAGAGGGTTGGTGGGGTGGGGGGGGTGTTTTTTTTTAACTATCGTATGAAACAAACATGGTCCGTCCCTATATATGTCTTCCATTATAGCACCGGTTATCTCACTCCCCTGCAATCCTAGGCTGATCGTGCAGGGAACACGTAAGCGACAAGCTGCAGTGGTTTCATGAATCCGCACTGTAGTGTTATCGTGATTTCGATCGCTCAGCGAAAGCTAGTCTCTTCCGCAGACTGCCGCTGCGCGGCGCTACCGCGGCTCCGCGTATACAGTCTGTAGTCTAACTGTCCACCAGTTTCTGTAAGGAATTCCGTACAACTACGTCATACGCGTCATAGCCCCTTTCCATCAGGGGCGGTAAACAATGGCGGAAGATGGATGCGCCTCAACTAGCCCTGGTACATGCCTCTCTAACCACGCCCGTAAACGGAGCAAGGGTGAGAGCCATGCCGCTCACCAGGCCTAAAAGTAGAAATCGCGGACCGGTGGCTCAAGTTAAAGGTCCTAACAGAATAAATATCCAGTGCCTACCCGTCAAGTTGCTCCATTAGATTCCTGAAGTTTTTATGACTTTCGTCGGACAGTCATTTCTTTGGTCGATAGTGTATTTTCTACTCCGGGCGATTTGTGTCCTCTCTCGCTTCGTTTTCCATGCTCCGCCGCTCGCCGGAAGTAAACAAACTTAGCGTGAGCACTCGCTGCCAGGCGGCGTTTGCTGACTATGAAGCATTGAAAACGAAGCGAGAGGTGATAAAAATCGCCCGGATTACAAGAAAATATACTACCGACCAAAGAAATGAGTGGCTCTCACCCTTGCTCCGTTTAGGGGCGTGGTTAGAGAGGCATGTACCAGGGCTACGCCTCAACCAGCCACTCGAGTCACAAATTTAAGATTGTGATTAAGTTAATTAAATATATATAATAATATATGATATTATGATATTATCATAATAATATATGATAGAAATTCATAGAAATTCATAGAATTTCCATAGAATTTCCAGTCTTCATAGAATTTCCATAGAGTTTTCATAGAATTTCCATAGAATTTCCATAGTCTTCATAAAATTTCCATAGTGTTTTCATAGAATTTCCATAGAGATTCCGCAGAATTTCCATAGAGCTTCGATAGAATTTCCATCGAGTCTTCCAAGAGCTTCCGGGGGCCTCCCTATTGTAGTGATTAGCGTACTCGACCGCAGATCAATAGGTCCTGGGTTCGAATCTGGGCTCGGGCACATAGTCTGGGGCATGTTTCCTTTCTTCATCTTTCATCGTCCGGAAGGTTTCATGGCCCGATTTAGCTTGATGTGCACAAAAGTGGCCTAAACCACATTTTACCAACATTCCATAGAATTTCCATTGAGTTTCCAAAGAAAGCGCACGTCGCGGCAGTGCATGGTACAGAGTTCAAGTTCGCCCTGGTCTTGAGTCCAACATCAGCTCCGTCTCGGCTGAACGGGCACGGCCGTTGGGCAGACCTGAGTAGTTAGGTAGGAGTTCGGCTGTCCCCACCGTACCCCCCACGCCACCCCACGCCACCCCACGCCCCGCTCCACCCCCACCCCATGCTTGGTAGAAAGGGGTGGGGGTACCCCACGCACCACCCTACCCCACGCCCCCGCCTCCCGCGTCCCGTCGATCATGAACCAACTGCCCTCTCCCCCCTCCCCCCCCCCCTCCCTCCCCCTTCCGCCATCTGCCCCGTGGGTGGATAATCGCAGTAAATGAGCCAGCGATCAATCACTCTATTGTCCCCGTCAGCTCTCAAGCTCGCGTTATAATAAGAGTCGCTTCACTGCGTGTTATATAAACTTGTTCAGTGGATGCTTTAAAACTCATAAAAATAAATTATAAAACAGTCGTTGCGTTGAATTTAATGACTTGTGTCATGGATGAATAATGTCTAGTGGTGATTTAAATGGAAGTAGGAAGATCACCCCCCCCCCCTCTCCCTCCCCCTTCCGCCATCTGCCCCGTGGGTGGATAATCGCAGTAAATGAGCCAGCGATCAATCACTCTATTGTCCCCGTCAGCTCTCAAGCTCGCGTTATAATAAGAGTCGCTTCACTGCGTGTTATAATAATTTGTTCACGGATTCATGCAATACAGTCTGTGAATTGTTTGATTGATATTAAAGGTCACAGAAAAGGGGCAGTGGACGCTTTAAAACTCATAAAAATAAATTAAAAAACAGTCGTTACGTTGAATTTAATGACTTGTGTCATGGATGAATAATGTCTAGTGGTGATTTAAATGGAAGTAGGAAGGCTGTTTTTGGTGACATTAATTCTTGTCACGGATTCATATTAAAGGTCACAGAAAAGGGGCAGTGGACGCTTTAAAACTCATAAAAATAGCAATTTTTGGTGACATTAATTCTTGTATGCGAACGACAGATGTTTCGTTGTCTTTGTCTTGATACGTGTTGTCGGGTAGAGTTGAAGCGTCAATTATTTATTTTTCGTCTTTTTTTTTCTTTCTTTTTTAAATGCATGCTTTAAAACTCCTAAAAAAATCAGTGAGTCGACCCCGCGGGCGTGGGAGCGAACGAGTCAGTAAGGAGGCGGAGTTTCACGGGTATGTGACTTCACCTGTGGCGCTTATCGATTTTTGTTGAGCGAGCGAGCGGGCGAGCGAGCGAGCGAGAGAGGGGGCATGGGGGCGGAGCGTAAGGGAAGCGGGAGAAAGAAGCGAGTTCATACGGTCAATGTCTTTTAGGTTTTTTTTATTTTTAAACTACAACACACACACATGAATAGCTTTACAACACTTATCTATCGTAGTCAAAAACTTAGTATCAAGCACAAAATCCTATACATTTCATTATTCACAATTTAAACCATGGGTAAATAGGACTTACACGCGCCTTGAATGAAACGCGGAGACTGCCGGTGAGTGATATGCGGAAAGTGAACAGAACGGAAATTATGAATATAGTTGTCATTGCATACGGTGTTTGGAGACCAATACTCTCGATAGATTCGTAGCGTGGAGTAACCTAGACATCTGAAATGTAAGTAGAAGAGAGAGTATTCTCCGCAGACATCTGAGTCAAGTGACTGCCACACCGCTCTCATGGGTTGTTGAATAAAGTATTCCAAATGCTTGAGATTAGCATAGGCACGAATTGGTTTTCCTAGTGAGTCAAACATCTCAATTTTCCCCGATGACATTTTATAGAAAGCCAACCAGTGTCTTCCTGGTTGATTGGATCTATCTGTATTCACGATATAGCCACCAGGTGGAAGGTCAACGTGAAACTGATCGGCGGCCAAGACGGCGAATTGTCTCCATCTCCAACACGAATTCCTTTCTAGGGCTGTTTGTAATTGAGACGTATTCATGAGTGTAGAAATACGTTTCGACTGGCATCCACGTGAAGCACTCGAGGAAATTCTCCAATGATCAGCACATCGGTGTTTTCAGGGAGCGCCGACTCAAAGTGGCCTTGAATTTTCAGTGATCCCGCTTGCTGTCGGGGGAAGTTCTGTGGGTCGTAAACAACTTGAAGGGGAAGATGGAAAATACTGTATCCCGCCGGGTAGTCTCTTCTCGGAATAAGGGCAGGGGATGTGTCATCTGACATATACAGAGTGCGGTATCCCTGGAGATATTGCTTTTGTGCGAAGTTAGTGTTTAACGTACGAAAGGGTGTTGGGTCATCGTTGACTGTCACAGTCAGTTGCTCCAATTGTTGATGGACACAGTTGAAGGGATTCTGTTGGTAATCACCGTTGTAAGCAACCGATTTCACCAAGGCAATGGTAATTTTTTGAGGTACTCTTCCTTGAAAGATGTCTTCGAAGGCGAATGAATTCTCTCCTCGTAATAGAGAATATCTTTTAGAATCCCTTTTCAAATAGGGATACTTGGCAGTGATTGTCTGCAACACGTCTGCATGTGCTTCAATAATTTGAGGGACTACATTGACCTTGCATATGTGGAAAATGACGTCTGTGAGTTGCAGTCGGTAACCTTCATCCGTCTCGGGAGTCATGAGATAGAAATCAGGTTTGTTAAGCCACAATCGTAGTCCCATATCCACGTTATCCAACAAATATTTTTCTTGCTGGAAAAAGTCGACTCTTAGTTGCCCGAGGAGTTCCACCCACCTCCCTTGTTGGAACAGAGCGTAGCGCTGTGTTAATCCTCCGTTGGTGGATAAAGGACTGGCTTCATCCATATATGCGGAAGTATCGAGAAAGAAGCCTTCGGATTGCAACTTGCCATTCGCTTGGTCAGCATTAGCGTGAAGCAAAGTATCCAAATATGCTTCGTGTGCAAAATTTACTCCCGTCTGTGTGATTTTGTTTCCTTGTAAGCTGACATCCACTTGTTGAAACAGACTTTGGAAAATCAAGTTGATGGGAGTCGCCAGCTTGCCCACGGCCAAAGCTTGACCGTTTTTATCCACAATTCTCGCTTTCAAGGAAAGAAAGGAGTCCTTCAGATCTATGTATTGACCCTGACTCGCCGCTATGACGAATTCAATGGGAGCTCCCTCCGTTACTTGAGTGAGAGGACGATATTCTATGTATTTTTTCTTTTCCACAAACGATTCTGTAGGGGGTAGACGAAAGACATCAAGACAAGATGTAAAACTCTCTCCGCTTGTTTCTATTTCTTCACCGCTCATATCGTAAATATATCTCTAGTAGGTGTGGAGTGACCCTTTCGACGTGAAGTTTTCTTGACGGGTCTCTTCTTCTTTTTTGCTGCAACGACCTTTTTCTTCTTCTTTCTGCTTGCGTTCAACTTTCTCTTTCTTTGGGCAGTACTCGCACTGGCAGTCGTTTTTCTTCGTCTACGGTTCTTGGCGGAAGACGATGCTTTTATAGTCTCATTCATCCGTCGAAGACGAGATCTAGCGCGAGACACAGTTTGCGCCACGGGGGAGACAAAAAGTAGAAATATTCTCAAGTCAGTTAATTCCTGTTTCACTACAGGAATATATTGCAAATTTAAAATGCCGCGGTCGAATCCCCGTCTTAAAATGGGAAGGTTTCCGTGGGGAGTAAAGGAGACGTCGCATACGTTCGCACAAATCAATGATTCTTTTCGCCACCCCTTAGGTGTCGTGGCATCCAATAGTGTGCACACCCAGTGTCCAGGTAGGGGAATGGGATTCTTGAAACGAACGGTGAAGTCGCTCGGAGTATTTCCTGGATAATACTCTTTGGAATCGGCGCTAGTGAGATAGATGTGAAAAGGTTGCCTCTGCATCATCAACTGAAACAGTCCGCACGACTGTTCTCGTATTTATAGGACGACTTGATGTTCTTCTCTGATGACGTGTAGCTGAATGATAACGCAAGTAGACAAACGTGGCTACGATTGTCAAGGCAAATAATATTATAACAAGTCCAGTCCAGCGGTTGTCGTAAGAAGGCAGCCTTTGTAGACAGGGATAATTTACATTTGCATCGTCGCAGTCTGTCACCAAAAGCATCCAGTCTTGCGAGTAGTTTTGAAATGACAAAACTTTTTCACACGCAAGCCATCTGTTGTCTCGCACTTCCATAGTCCACAAGTTGGGCCACGCCTCTCGCGACAGAGTTGGCAACGTGGTAAGGGATGTATTCAAGATGTCGATGTGACTGGTTTGTAGTCGAACGGATTCGGTGACATCGGGAAACTGTTCTATCTCAAGACCCATGCAAGATATGGTGTTCATAAACATGGAGGTATGACAATCGCACAATCCTCTCCCGTAAAACACACACAACAGGATGTAATTGGTAAAATTCATTTTGGGTGCGACGTGTGTGTGTGACGGTCGGTTACAACTACTGTCTATATCACACTTTTACAACTATTTATATATACTGCTACTTGGTTTATACTTTTTCGACTTGTCGTGCGTCCATCCACGTATCAAATTTTGACGGCCAACCGCGGAAGCGAACCAATACTTCTTGACGGCGACCGCGTCGTCTTCTTTTTAAGATCTTTTCCACGTGAAATAATCTCTCGGGGTCATACTTGACTCGTTGCAGTTCACTTTGTCGAAAAGAACCTACGATGTGTTCGCCAGTAAGATCTTCAATCTCATAGGAAGGAATTCCTTCCCGCATTTGTCGACTGTGAACTTTAAAGACTTCTCCTGACCATTTTTCATCGTATTCCCTGGAAAATATCCCTCTGATGTAAGATACGCGTACATGACTGCCAATGGGGAATATGAATACCGATGAACGAAGTGGACGAGGGATAGCGGGATGATAAACTCTCTGCCACACCTCTACTTCATTATCCGTATTGACCTCTCGCGGTGACATTTGTATGGATCGATGAAAGGAGGCGTTGTAACTCTCCGTCATGGGTTGCAGTACATCGATCCATCGGTGCGATTGTTTGTGAAAGAAATAACGAGTAATATGTCCTTTCAACGTTTTAATGAAACGTTCAGCGTAATTGGCTTTGGTAACGGAATGGCTGACAAAATGTTTACACTCGTGATTTCTCAACACACGCTGCACCGTCTTGGCTTTGAATTCTTGTCCTTTATCCGTGCGAAGATGGGAGGGGGCTTGCGCGTGTTGAAAAATATCTTGAAAAGCTGCCGCTACATCTGTTCCTTTCTTTGATGGGAGAGCTCGTGTATATGCGTATCTGGACAAGATGTCGATGGCTACTAGAATATAGATGTACTTGTCGTTACTGTCCTTGTATTTTACCATATCCGCCAAATCTGCATCCCATTGGTAGCCTAAGCCCCCCCCCCCACCACTTGACGTTCATGTGATGATTTCCTGATGGGACGGTGGAGAGTGTACACTTGTTGACTTCGTAGAAATTGACGGATTTGTGAACGCGTCACTTGTAAACCTTCCGCTCTCAATGTATTGTACAATCGCGATGGACCGCTGAAGGCTGCGGGGTGGTTAGGATCAAAGTATATGCGAGACAAAACCTCTTCCATCGTTTATAATGTCATCCACTGCGAAGGGGGATGCTCCTCAGCTCTCAATCCCCGAAGTCGTTGTGTGTTGGTGATGAAACTTCAGGGGACATTCCTTTCCCGCAGAAGCTGATAAAATTCATTCGCTCCTCTCGGGGTAAACCGTGACGATTGGCGGCAGACGTCTTTCAAAAGATCGACGATGTGGCTTCCGGGGATGAACCTATCTCGAATGTGCACTTCCCCTCGTTCATTCCATTTTATGCTAGATTCTATCAAATCCAATAAGGATTTCATTTTATGTTGACAATTTTTCGGTAACGCACTCACGATAACTGCTACATTCAGATTATGTGCCATTTTGTCCTCGCTGGGAGTAGGGGAAGCGGCACGGATAACAGTGACGTCATGTCGAGGAGAGATTTCTCCCACGGGTTGTGGCGTCTCTTGTTGTATGAGTTTCAGCCATCGGTCGTATTTCTCAATGGGAACCAGAACAGCTTTCTTCATCGCGTAGCAGTGGATGCAAGTGAGACCACACCGTCTGAAGAAGTATCTGAATATGTTTACTATGTCGTCTCAATAGAGTCCTGGAGGCTGACAACGTTGGTGATGGTTGAGATAAAAGTCGTAAAAAGCGTTTGAATGGATTCAGCGCTTGAATCTGTTCAGCTGACAGTGCGAAACGACCACGTAAAATATTTATAATGATTTCACGCAAAACAAGAACTTGGTTGGATGTAGCTGTTGAAAGGAGTGCTAGTCTTTGTTGGGGATCTGTCTTGGCTACTAAGTTGAGAAAATCGCTCTCTTCCTTCACTTTGTTGGACATTTCCACAGTTGTCTGCCGAAACAACGCAGGAGACGCGCTATTTATAGGAGTAGATCCACATGTCTTCACCAGGAAACACACGCGACCGCAATCGGTAGTCGTCCAAAGCGTTAACGGTAGCGTCCACCACTAAATACCCATGCATCACAGACGTTGCATCCTGGTAGGCACTCATGAAAGCCTGTACGTGATGTGGATATAACTGCCTTGCCAGATACTGAATCTGATTGGCGTCACGTGGGCTTTTGAATAATACTAAATACTCTGTATTCAGTTGTATAGTTCTGGAATAGCGTCCCGCGTGAAATAGATTTTGACTCACTAAGACGACGCTTAGCTTTCTGTGGTGCGATTCGCGTGTAAATAAGTTGCTGACGAGAGTGGAAGCCGCCGCTTCTAGATAAAGATCATCAATCACCAACAGCGTATGTTCTCCATCTCCATAAGTATCCACTTCTTTCATCGTCGGTAAGCCTTTAACAAATATGATACCGTCACGTTCCATCTGTTCAAAAATATGTTGCCAAACTCCGTAAAAATAAATAACTTTACTGGGTGAGGGATCTTGAAACATCTTATTCTTATGATGTATAAATCTTTGTATCCATTGAGTCTTTCCACACTTGGAAGGACCAGCGAGGAAATAGGTAGAGTATGGTTTCCACGGTAGGACGATTTGTTCACTCATCATGATGCTAATCGTTTTGCGATCGCAACACGTATATATGCTCTTGAATTTGACTGGCAACGCGCATGCGTCCTTTCCGTTTCAAAGATTCACACACATCATGGGTAAATAAACTTAATACATCGCGTCGTCCATCATGCCACACGTTGTCTGCTAAAAAACTTTGTATGATGCATTGGTAAACTTTCAATGAATTTGTCATTTTAACACCTTCCTCCCATTGAGCGTGGGATTGAAAAGTTTCTTCAGTACTGTGACTCCACAGCATACCCATTTTCAAAATGTGACAGGTGGAGTAGACTGAGCGCGTCAAAGGCTCAGTTGGCTATAAGTTATTTATAATACTGACGTCAGCTGTAATCTGTTGCCGCGACAATCAAAGTATGAGTCACCATGTGCTATTTATAGAACTGACATCACTCTGTGAGCGTGCTTCTAGGAGGTTCGAGATGAGTCATCGTTATGAAACAATGGTAAATATCGCAGATGTCAGCACAAATGGAAGCGACGTAATTGGTTAGTTATAAAACGATCGAAAATAACGCATGTGACAGCAGTTTGGAGCGTCATGGACAGCATGGAGGTTAAGTTTCATCGTATAAAGTTGCCTTTAGGCGAAGATCATTTTGCGGAGATTGAAAGAAATACCAAAAATGACTTTCTGATATACATCTCTTTACCATCAGGCCGTCGAGTAAAATTAACTTCTCAAGCGTGGCGAGCTGTAGCTGACAACGCGGCGGCCATCGACAGAGTCCTGAAACTGATTGGACGCGAGACGGTACAAGTCGCCCCGCCCCCTTGTCAGTTAAATGTCGTCCCAACCCGTGAAGAACTTCCACCCTCTCAAGAACTTCCACCCTCTCAAGAACTTCCACCGGCAGAAGATTTCAGTTGGTTGACTGATGCATTTGAGCAATGGTCTAAAGATCATTCGTGAATAAATATAACTGTTACGATATTATAGCGTTTCGTTGATTGTGGGATGTAATGAAATACACTTGATTCCAATATAGAAAGCATTTATTATGGTCATGTAATACATAATACAATATATATATAGGCAAATACCGTCGTTTCGTTATATATAGCGTCCAGACAGCCGCAAGGAAATATTCAAGAGTGGCATACTAGTCATTTTACACATATTACATCGTCACATTCATAATAGATAACTTGGCCAACATGCGAGCGAACATGGAAAGTTATATATAATCACACATATATATATATATATATATATACATATACAGAAAAGAAAAAAGTTAATAATCTATATTGATCCTGCACAATACATCCCACTTATAAGTCACTTTTCCTTACACTGCTTTCTTTTCCCCCTCTTCGTCATAGGGGCAAAGAGTAATGTCTAAAGGCACGGTGTGTATTCCATCGCCCTGTACCTGTCTCTTTACGTACATGTACGAAAACCCCGCTCGCTCTTGTGTATAAGTAAGGATCTCGTTATTTTTTTACTAAAAATCCCCTGTTGGTAACTGACCGAGTAGTTTTATTTTCAATTACGTCACGAAATATTTCCTGTGGATTAGTAATCCATCGCTTTTGAAGACGTTTGCTGGATAATTTAGTAGATTCATCTTTACCCACCACCAGATAAGATTTAGACGATAGACCTAAAAATGTTCTGCCATTACTAAATTCCGTCTTGAAGAGACCTGGCGTTCTAGCATCATATTGTTCGTGGCTCTTGCAACATTGCCTTGGGAAAAAGTAATTTTCCGCGGTGAAACGTTCAGTGTTACAGTGGTGATATAGATCATTCATTATTTCTTCTTTTTCTTCGGGAAGAAATACATCTTCCAGTTTCGGTTCAGACAATGCCAGATACAAGCTATCCGTGTCCGTTTCTAGTAACTCAAATTTGCGATAATCTACCTTGGCACGCAGAAAGTCAAAATAAAATTGTAGCATACGTTGTTTGGCTCTCTGGAGAATAAACAGTGCATTTTGTACTGGTATGTCCAATTTCAAGGTTTTCTTCGACATTTCTAACTCAAACATATCAGGACTTATTTCATTCAAAGCCCGGAATTGGGGATCGTTTACCTTCTGACAAGCCGATGCTCTGTCGAAAACGTACTGCTTTGCATACTATATTCATCGTCCTTGGTGATGGAGAGCTCCTTGCATAATGCATTTCATTCTCTTTGGTGATGGACAGCTCCTTGCATAATGCATTTTCATCATCCTTGGTGATGGAGAGCTCCTTGCATAATGCATTTTCATCGTCCTTGGTGATGGAGAGCTCCTTACATAATGCATTTTCATCGTCCTTGGTGATGGACAGCTCCTTGCAATAAGCGAAACGCCACCTGGCGAAAACCGCTGGTGAAGAGTGACCAAATACGAAATGACGCGATAAACGACAAGAAAGTCTCATCTCAACGGACTTGATAGTAATGCGATTACTTAGTTAGTTCATATGTATGTGGGTTTTGCGGTAAATATGAAGTTTAGGTATCATAGTACAAAATGACGATGGTTTGATGGATCGTACCATTAAGAACACTTAGTCGTCCAAACAAACAAATCTTCCATCCACAGTTCCTGCCTACGGATATGAGACTGTTGTGCGGAGCAACAACTGTCTTATATGGGACTAGGTGTTAGAGAGTTCTTGTATAATGCATTCATTGTCCTTGGTGTTGGAGAGCTCTTTGTAAAGCGCATCCATTATCCTTGGTGTTGGAGCACACTTTGCATGATGCATCCCTTGTCCTTGTGTTGGAGAGCTCTTTGTACAATGCATTCATTGTCCTTGGTACTGGAGAGCTCTGCATTATGCATTTATCGCCATAAGATAAGATAAGATAAGATAAAGTTTTATTTAACGTCGGTATGTAAAAGTCAACAATAAACATTAGCACACGTGCTATTGACCGACAATGATAAAATGACATGAGCGGATGAGATATATATACATATGACAATGACAATATAACAACCTTTGCATCTCATAAAACCTTACCCATTAGTTATGTTACATAATGTGCACGAATTACAGTGACACAAGAACACATCCGAGGTTGACAGCGTTGTTTTAAATTCCTTGGCAGATTTGGCTAACTTCGTTTCCTTGTTGAGCATGTTCCATAGCTTGCTACCTTGATACTTCAATGAATTATGGCCATAAGCTGTTGTCTTAACGCGTGGCATACATATATTTGGCCCATTTTTTAAAATGTAATTGTTTTCCTTCACGTTATACATGTCATGAAGATAACTAGGCCCAATCTTGTTGATACTCTTGTAAACTTCTAATGATATGCAGCGCAATCGTTCAACATATAGCAATGGTCTACCCGCTCTCTTCCTCAACTCTGTGTATTCTGATCTAAAGTCATTAAACACATACCTCAATGCCCGCTCCTGTATCTTTTCAATCTTACGCATATTTTTCATATCACAAAAATGCCATACAACGGGACAATAATTAAAATGTGAAAGAATAAAAGCATGAAATAGCGTAAGTTTGCTATCAACATCCATTAATTTAGAAACTCTAGTTAAAACATTGAGACTTTTTCCAGCCTTCTTGCATAAACTTGATATATGGTTGCCGAAAGTTAACCTAGCGTCCAGTTGAATACCTAGTAGTGTTACTTCCTGTTGTGCTGCCAGTTCTGTTCCAGAAATCGAAAACGATCTGTGCTGACTTAATTCGTTTCTCTTTTCAAACACGATTGCCTGGTACTTACTTGGGTTCGCTTTCATGTAATTGTCGACGAACCACGTTGTTATTTCCGATAACGCCTTCTCTAGAGTTACTTTAACCTTCTTAAACTCCTTACCTTGAGCCGCCACAGTATTATCATCAGCATAATTATACTTATCGGTTCCCCGTGCGGTGGATACAAGCAGGTCATTCGTAAATACTTTATACAGATGTGGACCAAAAACAGATCCCTGTGGTGCTCCTTTCTTGAGGGTAAGCCACTCGCTCCGATTATGTCCTAGTTTTACCCTCTGTTCGCGGTTCGTAAGATAGCTTGCAACTAGCGTACATGATTGTTTACTTATGCCATAAGCGTTCATCTTGGTAATCAATAATCTGTGTGGAAGACAATCGAATGCTTTTGAGAGATCCATTAGTATAGCTCCCATAACTTGATTATTATCTAGTGCATTTTTGGAGTCTTCAACTAAGCGCATCAGTAGGCTTTGACAACTGTGTCCCTTTCTAAACCCAGATAGTCTGGGTGATAACCTGGGTTCCATAAAGGACATAAGCTGGTCACACAATATTTTTTCATATATCTTGGAGATACAGGGAAGAACACTTACTGGTCTGTAGTTTTCCTTATTTAAGTTGTCCTTCTTCTTGAAAATTGGTGTGACTTCAGCGTATTTTAGTTCTTTTGGAAACGTATTACAATTAATCGTCATATTTAACACATACCTTAATGGCTCACACAGGATGGCAGCTCCCAGCTTGATAAGCTTCGGAGGTATCTTGTCGTAGCCACTAGCCATGGGTGATGGAGAGCTCTTTTTTTTAATCCATTCATCGTCATTGGAGATGCCTAATGCATTCATTGTCCTTGATGATGGTGCTTTTGCTTCCATAATTGGTTCGTTTTCTTAGGTGATGCATTATCGTCTCGTCTTTGGTGAAGGGTATTATGCATTATTGGTTCATCGTAATCGCAGATGCTTTTTGTGCAAAACCCGTCCATCGTCACTGTTAATGGAGAGCTTTCCGCTCTATTTCTTTAGCGTCGTAGGAGACACTTTGCTTTAGCGTCATAGGAGACCCTTGCACCTTAGGGGGGAGATGATCGTTGTGCACTCATCGTCATTGGTGATGAGGGAAGTTTTGTCAATATCAGCTCATCGCTATTGGCAACGTCTACCCGGCGCCACAAGTAACACTCGCAAACGTTTACCTGGCGCACAGGATTCTGATCGTGGCAGTGATATAGAATCCTTTCACGATGATAGTAAGTTTATTCTACATAAAAGGCCTCAGGCCCATTGTACACAATGTAAACTAATTTAAATGGTAGTGCCGGTGTCCATCATCTTGAAAGCATGATTAACATAAGCTGCCACATTGCAGATAACAGATGGCGTTGAAGAGTATACAGAACAGGCGTCTATTTACATTATGAGCGTGGACATTTATACCGCATGCGCGACGAAGGTCACGAAATTTCTGGAAAACAGTCAGGAAATGATACTCGTCCCTCAGGACTCTTACATTTTATTGTAAACAGTAATTGCAATATCTCTCTGGTCGAGGCGTCGTAGCCCGGAGCTTCTCTATGGGTAACTTGTGGCTGTAACATCGTAGTTTGGTCAGAATAACTGTGCTTACGAATAGTGCAATGTTAGAGGTATGAGATTGATCAGTTAAATATATTGCATATTTAAATAACCTGTTATTTTGAAAACTTTCTCTGGTATAATTTTGAGTAATGAATAGTTCGTACTTGTGGAATGGGTTGAATTTTGTAAAAGTACCTTTGCAGCGCAAAACCATCTTCACAAACAACAATGCTTCATCAACGGACACAAATATCGTATATGTGTGCCATCACTTAAAAACATAGTGGCGTTTTTGAATGTTGAAGCTCAAAAAACGATGCATTAATAGACAATATGATTCCGTTGTGCAAGGCTTATACTCCAAAAAACATATACGGGCGGTTATCTTGTATGTGTCGAAATATCCATTGCTATTTATCAGTCTCGGATATTTTCATGAAGTTTCCCTGCAGCCAAGTGACACCACACATATATATTGAAATAGCCTTGAGCGTATTTAAATGAGAGGCTCCCTTCCCCTAATGATATAATCATGGAGTGTAATATATCATGTTTCGCTGGCCCGCGCGGCGGCGCCATTTTGTGAAGGATAGATAGCTCGGCGGCGACGGGCAGAAAGCAAATCGCGCCACTTAATTTTTCGGCCGTTGCCTAGCAACAGATCGAATAGATCTTAAAATAGCTGTGGGGGGACCTGAAGATCTGTATGGATTGGTGTATAAGCCGTGCAGAGACTAGACAGCTTCGATGCCACGGGGCTCACGCAGTTATGGCTGGTTTAAGGGCAAGGAGGAGGGAGTGTAGGGGGGGGGGGGATAGTGCAAGGCCTGACGCGGGAGGGGGATATTATGACTGTCTGAAGTCATGGCCTGTGTGGTATGTATGTGCTTGTGGGGGGGGGGGGCGGGCCGAGGGGTGTGGGTCCTTTTTTTGGCGGTGGGGGTGTTGTTAATATGTGACGTCAGCCTTGGTAGGAGAGGGAGGCAGGTGGACCTAGGGCGGTGGGGGATGGAGTTAAAGGCGGGGGGGGGGGCGGGATGGCGGGGGGGGGGGGGTGGATGGAAAGGTTCAAGGGGTGTGAAGTAGTTCATCGCCCTGGGGCACAGTCAAATTTGTGCACCTACCCGGGGGGGACGCTGCTGACAGTAGGATTTTATTGATCGGTACCATGAGTATGATGAGCCTGGCCCAGCCACCCAATCCACGGCTCGACACGGCGCCGAGAAATCGGTGTGTACACAAAGGCCGGCCAACGTTGGTTTTTTTCTCCCTCTATGTAAGTTGAACGCAAGCAGAAAGAAGAAGAAAAAGGTCGTTGCAGCAAAAAAGAAGAAGAGACCCGTCAAGAAAACTTCACGTCGAAAGGGTCACTCCACACCTACTAGAGATATATTTACGATATGAGCGGTGAAGAAATGGAAACAAGCGGAGAGAGTTTTACATCTTGTCTTGATGTCTTTCGTCTACCCCCTACAGAATCGCTTGTGGAAAAGAAAAAATACATAGAATATCGTCCTCTCACTCAAGTAACGGAGGGAGCTCCCATTGAATTCGTCATAGCGGCGAGTCAGGGTCAATACATAGATCTGAAGGACTCCTTTCTTTCCTTGAAAGCGAGAATTTTGGATAAAAACGGTCAAGCTTTGGCCGTGGGCAAGCTGGCGACTCCCATCAACTTGATCTTCCAAAGTCTGTTTCAACAAGTGGATGTCAGCTTACAAGGAAACAAAATCACACAGACGGGGGTAAATTTTGCACACGAAGCATATTTGGATACTTTGCTTCACGCTAATGCTGACCAAGCGAATGGCAAGTTGCAATCCGAAGGCTTCTTTCTCGATACTTCCGCATATATGGATGAAGCCAGTCCTTTATCCACCAACGGAGGATTAACACAGCGCTACGCTCTGTTCCAACAAGGGAGGTGGGTGGAACTCCTCGGGCAACTAAGAGTCGACTTTTTCCAGCAAGAAAAATATTTGTTGGATAACGTGGATATGGGACTACGATTGTGGCTTAACAAACCTGATTTCTATCTCATGACTCCCGAGACGGATGAAGGTTACCGACTGCAACTCACAGACGTCATTTTCCACATATGCAAGGTCAATGTAGTCCCTCAAATTATTGAAGCACATGCAGACGTGTTGCAGACAATCACTGCCAAGTATCCCTATTTGAAAAGGGATTCTAAAAGATATTCTCTATTACGAGGAGAGAATTCATTCGCCTTCGAAGACATCTTTCAAGGAAGAGTACCTCAAAAAATTACCATTGCCTTGGTGAAATCGGTTGCTTACAACGGTGATTACCAACAGAATCCCTTCAACTGTGTCCATCAACAATTGGAGCAACTGACTGTGACAGTCAACGATGACCCAACACCCTTTCGTACGTTAAACACTAACTTCGCACAAAAGCAATATCTCCAGGGATACCGCACTCTGTATATGTCAGATGACACATCCCCTGCCCTTATTCCGAGAAGAGACTACCCGGCGGGATACAGTATTTTCCATCTTCCCCTTCAAGTTGTTTACGACCCACAGAACTTCCCCCGACAGCAAGCGGGATCACTGAAAATTCAAGGCCACTTTGAGTCGGCGCTCCCTGAAAACACCGATGTGCTGATCATTGGAGAATTTCCTCGAGTGCTTCACGTGGATGCCAGTCGAAACGTATTTCTACACTCATGAATACGTCTCAATTACAAACAGCCCTAGAAAGGAATTCGTGTTGGAGATGGAGACAATTCGCCGTCTTGGCCGCCGATCAGTTTCACGTTGACCTTCCACCTGGTGGCTATATCGTGAATACAGATAGATCCAATCAACCAGGAAGACACTGGTTGGCTTTCTATAAAATGTCATCGGGGAAAATTGAGATGTTTGACTCACTAGGAAAACCAATTCGTGCCTATGCTAATCTCAAGCATTTGGAATACTTTATTCAACAACCCATGAGAGCGGTGTGGCAGTCACTTGACTCAGATGTCTGCGGAGAATACTCTCTCTTCTACTTACATTTCAGATGTCTAGGTTACTCCACGCTACGAATCTATCGAGAGTATTGGTCTCCAAACACCGTATGCAATGGCAACTATATTCATAATTTCCGTTCTGTTCACTTTCCGCATATCACTCACCGGCAGTCTCCGCGTTTCATTCAAGGCGCGTGTAAGTCCTATTTACCCATGGTTTAAATTGTGAATAATGAAATGTATAGGATTTTGTGCTTGATACTAAGTTTTTGACTACGATAGATAAGTGTTGTAAAGCTATTCATGTGTGTGTGTTGTAGTTTAAAAATAAAAAAAACCTAAAAG
This sequence comes from Arenicola marina, assembly GCA_964019135.1. Lineage (NCBI taxonomy): Eukaryota > Metazoa > Annelida > Polychaeta > Arenicolidae > Arenicola > Arenicola marina. The sequence goes on along the minus strand of OZ025251.1, from coordinate 15,661,412 downwards.
ACATTGACCGTATGAACTCGCTTCTTTCTCCCGCTTCCCTTACGCTCCGCCCCCATGCCCCCTCTCTCGCTCGCTCGCTCGCTCGCCCGCTCGCTCAACTTTCGAAAATCGCTAGGGCGTGACGCCCCGCAGGCCCCGGTGTTGAGGGGCTTGAAGAAAAAATCGATAAGCGCCACAGGTGAAGTCACATACCCGTGAAACTCCGCCTCCTTACTGACTCGTTCGCTCCCACGCCCGCGGGGTCGACTCACTGATTTTTTTAGGAGTTTTAAAGCATGCATTTAAAAAAGAAAGAAAAAAAAAGAAAAAAAATAAATAATTGACGCTTCAACTCTACCCGACAACACGTATCAAGACAAAGACAACGAAACATCTGTCGTTCGCATACAAGAATTAATGTCACCAAAAATTGCTATTTTTATGAGTTTTAAAGCGTCCACTGCCCCTTTTCTGTGACCTTTAATATGAATCCGTGACAAGAATTAATGTCACCAAAAACAGCCTTCCTACTTCCATTTAAATCACCACTAGACATTATTCATCCATGACACAAGTCATTAAATTCAACGTAACGACTGTTTTTTAATTTATTTTTATGAGTTTTAAAGCGTCCACTGCCCCTTTTCTGTGACCTTTAATATCAATCAAACAATTCACAGACTGTATTGCATGAATCCGTGAACAAATTATTATAACACGCAGTGAAGCGACTCTTATTATAACGCGAGCTTGAGAGCTGACGGGGACAATAGAGTGATTGATCGCTGGCTCATTTACTGCGATTATCCACCCACGGGGCAGATGGCGGAAGGGGGAGGGAGAGGGGGGGGGGTGATCTTCCTACTTCCATTTAAATCACCACTAGACATTATTCATCCATGACACAAGTCATTAAATTCAACGCAACGACTGTTTTATAATTTATTTTTATGAGTTTTAAAGCATCCACTGAACAAGTTTATATAACACGCAGTGAAGCGACTCTTATTATAACGCGAGCTTGAGAGCTGACGGGGACAATAGAGTGATTGATCGCTGGCTCATTTACTGCGATTATCCACTCACGGGGCAGATGGCGGAAGGGGGAGGGAGGGGGGGGGGGAGAGGGCAGTTGGTTCATGATCGACGGGACGCGGGAGGCGGGGGCGTGGGGTAGGGTGGTGCGTGGGGTACCCCCACCCCTTTCTACCAAGCATGGGGTGGGGGTGGAGCGGGGCGTGGGGTGGCGTGGGGTGGCGTGGGGGGTACGGTGGGGACAGCCGAACTCCTTCCTAACTACTCAGGTCTGCCCAACGGCCGTGCCCGTTCAGCCGAGACGGAGCTGATGTTGGACTCAAGACCAGGGCGAACTTGAACTCTGTACCATGCACTGCCGCGACGTGCGCTTTCTTTGGAAACTCAATGGAAATTCTATGGAATGTTGGTAAAATGTGGTTTAGGCCACTTTTGTGCACATCAAGCTAAATCGGGCCATGAAACCTTCGGGACGATGAAAGATGAAGAAAGGAAACATGCCCCAGACTATGTGCCCGAGCCCAGATTCGAACCCAGGACCTATTGATCTGCGGTCGAGTACGCTAATCACTACAATAGGGAGGCCCCCGGAAGCTCTTGGAAGACTCGATGGAAATTCTATCGAAGCTCTATGGAAATGCTGCGGAATCTCTATGGAAATTCTATGAAAACACTATGGAAATTTTATGAAGACTATGGAAATTCTATGGAAATTCTATGAAAACTCTATGGAAATTCTATGAAGACTGGAAATTCTATGGAAATTCTATGAATTTCTATGAATTTCTATCATATATTATTATGATAATATCATAATATCATATATTATTATATATATTTAATTAACTTAATCACAATCTTAAATTTGTGACTCGAGTGGCTGGTTGAGGCGTAGCCCTGGTACATGCCTCTCTAACCACGCCCCTAAACGGAGCAAGGGTGAGAGCCACTCATTTCTTTCGTCGGTAGTATATTTTCTTGTAATCCGGGCGATTTTTATCACCTCTCGCTTCGTTTTCAATGCTTCATAGTCAGCAAACGCCGCCTGGCAGCGAGTGCTCACGCTAAGTTTGTTTACTTCCGGCGAGCGGCGGAGCATGGAAAACGAAGCGAGAGAGGACACAAATCGCCCGGAGTAGAAAATACACTATCGACCAAAGAAATGACTGTCCGACGAAAGTCATAAAAACTTCAGGAATCTAATGGAGCAACTTGACGGGTAGGCACTGGATATTTATTCTGTTAGGACCTTTAACTTGAGCCACCGGTCCGCGATTTCTACTTTTAGGCCTGGTGAGCGGCATGGCTCTCACCCTTGCTCCGTTTACGGGCGTGGTTAGAGAGGCATGTACCAGGGCTAGTTGAGGCGCATCCATCTTCCGCCATTGTTTACCGCCCCTGATGGAAAGGGGCTATGACGCGTATGACGTAGTTGTACGGAATTCCTTACAGAAACTGGTGGACAGTTAGACTACAGACTGTATACGCGGAGCCGCGGTAGCGCCGCGCAGCGGCAGTCTGCGGAAGAGACTAGCTTTCGCTGAGCGATCGATAGTCTCCTCCACAGCCCCCCGCTGCGTGGCCAGCTCACTCAGATTGGGTCTGTAAACGGCTAAATTCACTGTACGGAATTCCGTACAGTGACGTCACAAAAATCCCATCAGCCTCCGCGGCATCTCACCAACCAAGATGGCGAGAGCAAGTGGTCGACATAACCATTCCCATGCAAAGCTGTGTAGTGCATGGCGTAAGAACACAATAATGCGTCATTACACTACACGATAAAGGTAAAACAAGATAGTTTTGATGTTTTGGTATCACTTTTTGATCATGACAAGACATAGTTTCTTCATTTTTTGGAATTTTGCAGTCAGCTTCATTGGCAGTTTACTGGCGCAGGTACCAACCCGGCAAAAATCTGTCGGAAAGTCGCTGAGCCTAAGGGACGGGCCATTTGATCCCAAGGGCGAGAGGGGGCGATGGTTTTGTTTCACTTTAAACTTCAAATCTAGAAGTCGATCTATTTTGCATGCAAAGAGTTGTAATGTCCAAAATTTTGATGTCTAAAATCTAGTCACAGCTATATAGGCACTGTAAAGCGACGGAAAGAGGGTAAATGGGGTAGCCCGTTGCATGACCCCCCCCGCCCCCCACTGGCTATTACGCTGTGGGCCGCGCCGGAGCGGGCTCTCGTCTCCGTATCGTGCGAGGCCTCCAAGTCAGAGGGACTCCTTTCAGGACTAGGGGTGAGGGAGGGGGTGGGGGTGCGACTATGTGGCCCAATACCGCCCGCCCCTCCCTCTGTCACTTTACGATGCCAGTGAATTTAGATCTCTGTATTCTTTAACTGCACAACTATTTAAAAACGGCATTAAATCAGTCGGGGGCGGATCAAGGAATTTGGAAAAGGGAGTGGGGGGTGGGGGCTCTCTAAAAACTTGCGGCCGGGGTGGGGGGGGGGGGTACTCGAAGAACCAAACTTTGACAGTGTATGTTCAAGTTCCCAAGGGAGGGGGGGAGGGGGATTGGTTTAAAACCCCCTGACCCCACCTCTAGTTCCGCCCCTGATCTTAGCAGTATCTTCCTGTTGGAAGTTGGAATTAATGTGGTGAAAAATTTCTTCCATCACTATATACATTTATAATATATATATCATAATAATATCTGTCCTGCTAAAAGCCTTACCTGGCTCTAAGGTCACATGGTGTTGTTACATCACGGCATACATGCTGCTTAGAGGGAGGCCTAATAAGCTTACAAACATGCCCCCCACCCTACCTCCTGCAATCAAATGGTATGCCCCTTTTACAGCTATAATGGGTCACCTGTTTTTTTTTTTCAACATTGGTCATGTAAACTTTGATTGTTCAGCAACATTCATGTCATAAAAATCAATATAAAATTATCTGCATCAACCTATTAAATTAATATTTTACTCTAATAAGTATCATTTTAAGTATTATCATAGATTATGTGTCATCATAATTATAAGCCTGTCATATTATATTTTTTTGCACATTATTACAGTTCAATGTTTAAAAGTAATCAATAAACATTTTACTGTATCACTCCTCTCACATGCTGCATCTTATAGTGAAAAGCTTTGTTTTGTTTAGGTGATTTTATCTTTTGGTGAAATAGAAATTTGTATTATGTTATTTGGTGAAAGTTATAGGTTTTGATTAGAGAAAAAAGCTATTATAGTTCTGTAGCGGATAAAATTACAGGTTCATTAACAGTTATGTACATGTTTATGCAGGCTTCTCTTCACTTAGAAAAAGAATCTAGGGAGTTAACATTTCATGGTCACACACATTCATAATAATTAAGTTAAGTCTACCAGACATTAACTTAAGCCTCAAATATCAAATAAATCATCAACAGGAAGTTTAAGTACTAGATTAAGTACCGGTATTTGCTTTAAAGAGTAAAAATTATAATAAAATAAAACAGATTATAAATTTCTTTTTATAACAGTTATAACTGTAACTTCATATATACATAAAGATGAGACTGCCTGAGAACATTATTGGATAGTTTTGCAGCAAAAAAAGTGTGCTGCACGTATAACATGGAATATATCTGTTCCCCTGGGAATACTGGTAATTAGAAAGGTATTTTGTGCTGCAGAAATTCCTCTTGAAGTTTCAGGGGTTCAGGAGATTTATATGTGTGCGTGAAGAACAAAATTATATTAACAAAACATCAGCCAAATTCGATTGAAGAATGACAAACACATTTTATTGAAAGCATTAATAAGTATTATTTCATGAAACTAAATGAAAAACATTTCGTCTAATTATTCTTAAGGTAGGATTGATGTAAAACAACAATGGCTACCAAGTTTTCATAATGACCCAGCTCATAATTCCAACAAATCCCTGGCTTATTTCATTTCAAAATCTTGCATTAGCATGCATTTGAACTGTGCTTTACTGTGGTAGTCATGAAACAGCATCCTGTGATGGCTCCAGATGTGGTGTCCTGGTCTTGACAAAGCACCATTCTCGCAAGTTTAACCTCTCACGAAAAAGTAACACTGAAGGGTTAACATGAGTTGGTTCTCCCCCATGTGTTCAATAGTCCAGTGCCTCAACCAGCCTCTTGACAATATGCTGTGAATATAAAAGTAACTTTTATATATTAGGGGTTTCACAGATTGATCATAAATTTGATACATGATTATATGTAATAAGGTACTGGGCGAAGCTCTCATCATGGGAGTTTTGGAGATGCAGTGTATGACTAAACAAAGGTATCTAAGTAGAGCAGACAACTATGTACAATTCTCTCAGACAAAGTAAATTACCCAGGTGAAAAAAGTAATACTTGCTGCTTAACACTTGATCATCTGAGTTTACTATACAGAGCCATAATCAATCAGTTGCTCAATCAGTTGCTTAAAAATCATGCTTAATTGTACTTCACATAAATGACAATAATAACATGTTTTATACACTTCAGTCATGTGGTTATGTGCATGTCATGTACATATGAAGTCCTTACACAGAGACTTTACCAGAAATAGATTATAACACTACCGAATTTAGATAAGAATTAAGGAATAAACATGATTATTTAAGGCTAAAACCCTTCAAGTAATAAATAACAGGAATATATAAATATCCCCACCTATTCTGAATGCCTCAATAGCATTTGGCAAATGAATATTGTCTGGAGGTCTGCAAATATCTGCAGCATAGCTCTTCATGCATCTAAAAGACAAAAACACAGATAAGTTTATTAAATTGTTGCAATAATTTTTATGATTGTTGGGTATGATGGGGAGAGGTAAAATCATATGCTGGCTCTTTTATATTGACACACCACTGATATTACAGCTGCATAAAAAACATCATTAATTTAAAATGCAAAATTTGCCACAAATTAATCAAAGGCATTTAATTGCATCTGTATACCTAATGAAGCTAGCTTATATACTGATAATCATATGTAATGAAAACATAGACAATTAAATATAACTGAAACTTACCTGCAATTTCCAGCATAGATGTTACTTCTGCCAGCTTATTTCTTCGCTGGTGTATAACCGAATTGACAGTGACACCACTGTCATTTCTCTTGGGCGGTCACTGAAGGCATCAGCTGATCAGCCCCCCCCCCCCGTTGAACTGGAAAGTAAACATTCTCGATTTTCGCGAAACGTCCGCCTGATCGGAGGATTCTTCCACGTATTTCCGCCTACAATCACATTATTTTTTTCCTAAATAGCCATGCGTCTGCTTTTCTTTCCTGGTTGTTTCGTTTATATGCGTTAAAACTATTTTAGGAGCAAGTTTAAATCTTATTTCAGCCAAAACTCTTTCACTTTCTCCAAAACTTTGTCAAGGGCGGCCATGATGCACCCGCGGAGCTAAAGTTAGCACAGCCAATGAGAATATTCGAAACAGGCAGAGCGCGTTGACCAATCCCTGCCAACCTTAGATTAGCCGTTTACAGCCTCACATGGAGCGAGCGGAGGTGGGGCTGTGGAAGAGCCTAAGCGATCGAAATCACGATAACACTACAGTGCGGATTCATGAAACCACTGCAGCTTGTCGCTTACGTGTTCCCTGCACGATCAGCCTAGGATTGCAGGGGAGTGAGATAACCGGTGCTATAATGGAAGACATATATAGGGACGGACCATGTTTGCTTCATACGATAGTTAAAAAAAAACACCCCCCCCACCCCACCAACCCTCTCCCATAATAGGGCTATGCAGTTCTCGCGATCGGGCCGCGAGACTTCAGTTTTGGGGACAAACAAACACACGTGCTCCATGTTGAAGTATAGGCAGCTATAAGTCAATTTCTTTCCAGGTTTATTCTAAAGACTATGAGTACCATTTCACTAAACATGGCTATGAGAGATATACGTTAAAATATTTGGAGGCGATGAAGCGCAGAACTTTGGGAATATACAAGGAAAAATCCGTCTTCAAAATACTCGAAAGCTAAAAATAACGTTCTAAATTTAGCCCTGCACCCGGGCTTTCGCAAGTTCACCACACAGCGAGTGACGTCACAGAGTTTCGCGTGCCTCCGCGGTAACAAAATGGCGAGAGCAAGTGATCGACTTAACCATTCCGCTGTCAAAATGTGCAGTGCATGGAGTAACAGCACACGGATGCGTCATTAAACCACATGGTAAAGATAAAACAAGACCAGTTGGATGTTTTCGTATCACTTTTGGATCACGAAAAGACCAAGTTTCTTCATTTCTGTAAGTTTTCTGTTTGAAGCGTTGCGCCAACGTTGTCACTCGGGGAGAATCCGTGTGACGTCATAATGCCTCGTTTTCGTAGGAAATGCAAAAAAACGTTAGTTTCTCAGTCGTATTGTCCCGTAGTAACAAATATTCGTCATTGTGATGGCGCGAACGAATAAAAAATATGTCGTCTATCCGTTTTGTTAAGCTATATTTCTTAAATATTCTGAATCATATCGCTAGGCCTTCCGCAATGGACCCACCCCTCGGCGCCTGACTCTTGCGCAGGTAGTCTGGTTCCCGGTCTCTCTCTTTGCGTAACATACACGTCACGCCTACGTCACAGATAGTCAGCATACCAGTGTGCGCAGAGCTTCTAAACTCGTTCCGAACACGTGCTTCGTTTGTTTGTCCCCAAAATGAGTAAACCGGAAGTCTAAGCGAACGAGACTTAATAGCCCTATTGTGTATCAGACTGGCCGTTCCTTGTGTCTTGGCCTCCCTCCAAGATCGGACTACGGTGCGTGTGTCAGGGAGGGTGTTCTTTAATCATCTAACGAGAAGCAAAACCATGGTAAGTACGGACAATCTCAGAGGCACATGTGATGAAAATGTCCTGGTTAAAAACCGTTGACTGGGGATTCAGTTTCAGCTCTTCAAATAGCACCTTTTTAGGCCCGCAGCACGCCCGCAGCATCCAGCGGGCGCCGGAGGCGTAGTGATACGCCTGATGGGAGGCGGATGAGGAGGGTACATAATACATTGCTAGGGTTCCACGGTTAACCCCCCAGCCCCCTCTCTTTTTTCCGTTCACCTGCTCTATGTCACCGCTCCATGCAGACTCGCTCAGTCTTTGTTCTCGATTTAGTGCTCCATGGCGGCTCAAATAAAGAGTCGCCTGCTCCCTGGGAGGATGTGTTGTCTTTGTCAGTATTCTGTTCGTGCGGAGTACAGCCCCCCCCCCCCCCCGGGGGGTGGCAATCGGGGTGCAATTAGCATCGTCATCGTATAGAAATACCGGGGAAATGGCATGTTTTTCAGGGCGCGATTCATCCTTGGGGGGTATTCCCTTCCTCGGAAATGGGCCTTTTATTTCACCGTGAACGGGGAATGAGGAAATAATTCTGCGTGAACTGGGAATGGAATATTATTATCCGACCGCCGTGATCAATGATTTTTATTAATCGTGAACTGGGAATTTTAATATTAATTAACCGTGGATCGGGAAATCATAAATTTAGTATCATGTATCCCCCTTCCTATGTATACAGGGAGTTCTCCTTTTGATTCATCGTGATCTGGGAATAAACAAATCTGTTCTTCGTGATCTAGGAACACGACCCCTCCCCCCCCCCCCCTCCACCCTCATCCTTTAGCGAGCAGTTGCGCTTCTCTACTAAATTTGTATATATATTATATAGTTTTTACTAGTAATTTGCTGCATTGAAACCATATACCACAGGTCACTTTTTTTTTCCTTTTGCGCAGCTTTGTAATTGTATAATGTCGCAGTAGTGCCTTTGGGAAGCATTTTAATTAAAAAGAGAAAGGACCAAAAAATAAAGAAATAACTTTTAGGTGAAGTCACTATCCATTTAACATTCTGCCTAACCGACATCTGCCCGCCTTTTGACATATATACAAGATTTGTGGCTCTCGGTCGATATTCCAGTTGCATGCCTCAGAATTAGCTCTCGTGCTGTGTACCACGTACCCAAAGGGTCTCATTACTGTCGCCACCACACGTCTTTGAGGGCTCGGCATAGGCCTACATGTTATGAAGACTTAACATTACTGCCAAGCTCCCCGCACGGTGGCGCTACGCAAGCTCGGCTTTTACCGCTGCTGTCAGCCGGGGAAAAATTTCAAGATTCTTGAAAAACGGTCAAATGCAATTTCGCGCAACATTATAATTTTCAAGAATAAACATGAAAATAACGAGCTCTGTGTATTTAATACAGCGAAAAACATTTTTCAAAAAAGTTAGAATTGTGATTGAACTCTTTCGTTTCCTTACCTGATACGGTATGTTATTAGGCTTAATTAGGCCGTTTCCCGGCACTAATTTGTTCCTATCAATTTGTGCGCAGCCGGCCGTGGCGAGCGAGTGTAAAAATGCGTTGAGGAAGTAGGCGACCACAGAGATATAATGGAGCCCTAGCGGAGCGTACTGACTTGTGGCTAATGAGTGAGGTAGGCTCAGGCGCTGTGCGTGGAAAAATCCAGTTTGTGTTGTAGTGACCTCTCGCACGCACCCAGGTTCCCACTGCGGCTCGACGGGAGTTCCAAAGTTAACTGTGCGTGCGGTGCGAGCAAGCCGTCATCGGTTTGTACCGACCAGAGAGAGGTGCTGGGTGGTCAGGGTAGGAGGGGGGGGGGGGGGAGTTATAATAAAGTTCAAATTTTATCAGTTTCTCATCTAACATATATGCTTTTATGCTACTACGGAATCAATAAAGATAACGATAGGCCTGCCCGGGTGAAGGGTCGGGAAGGGGGGGCGGGGGAAATATAATTTCGAGTCTGTGCATGCGTAGAATACAAGCCTTCATGACTGATTTTTTCTTGTGCCGTTCACTTTCGGAATATGGCACCTAACTTCGTCTTCTTACTTTGTCTTTGTCAAATGATATCTAATTTTCAACTCGATTTCTTAGAACATTTTTTGAAATAAATATTTTCGGACAAAACATGCAAGGATTTCTTACAAGCGTTCTTCTCGGCCCATTAAGGGAGCGAACTTGCTTCGCGTCACTTGCTCCTCATCTACCTTAATGTCTTTGGTGTTAACTTATGCTGTTAGTAAATAAGCCACAACTGTAAAATGATGCCGGTTTCTAAGCCGAGATATGTAATTAATATATCCGACTTTGCATACCGTAGATTGCTACAAAATAATGGCCAACAGATAAACTTGAGTGAAAACTGGCCGAACTAGCACCAGTCTCTTCTAAGGCAAACAAATATAAATGGGTGGAGGTTTTCATCGGGGGCGGGGGGGGTGGCGGTATAATGGCTGCATTGGCAATATAATATACCCAAGAAATATAAGTGGTGGTTTTCCACTTTAATCACATTATCAACCCGACAAACCCGAAAAGCTCAGACATTACCACAGGCCATTGCCAATCATTTTAACATTTCACATCAGGGTCCGTGTTCACAAGCATTCCTTATAAGGAAAACAATATTTCTGAAGCAAATTCCTTATGCAAGACCGCCAGTTTTGCAAATGTGCGTTGCCTAATAATGGCGAAATAGTCTTACAATTGTTAACATGAAGAACTGTTCTTCAAGTATTTCCCCATACCAAGGCTATAGGGTCAATATCTTGGAGATGCGCAAACAAGGAAACAAGACAGCCGTAGGCTGAGGTACTGATAGAAGTGACGTTATCGTCAGTGGCGTCATTTATGCGCCGAAACTATGGTACAGACGATGACATGCAGAAACACATATACTATAATCTTCCCTTGCCTCATGCTGGCCACACGAGGCCTTCATTTATCAGATGAGGGTTAAACAGTTCCTTCAACGAACAATTTGGGCTCAAACCGCAATTTAGCCCAAATTGGACCCATAGGATCCGGATGCTGGATGAGCACAATCTAACGGCTGCTGTTCAATGCGAGCAATTCTATCGCGATTTTCGCTGGTCAACCTTACATTTGCCTCTCGCTTCATGCCAAATCTGGCCTCCCTAGATCAAATATTAACCGAGTTATGGCCCTTTGAAGTTCAATACGCCGTTTAACGCGAGGTGGACGTCAGTTTTGACGCACACGTTTCGGTACCGCAAAAAAAGTTACGCATCGCAGCAGTTGTCTCTTGATATAAGGTACAGCGTCAAATCAACCGGTAGTCGCTATGAGGTATAATAGTCGAGTAATAGAGGTTATAAAATTATGACGTCATCACGTCATGGTGACGTCATGGCATGACGCACGGCAACGTCCAAATATCTAAACACAAAAATTTGGGCCCTCAATCCAAAACGTTGATTAGAACGGCGGTAGGTCTGTTAGTCCTTCAGATATAGCTTCACCTAATTACCGAAAATTGCTATTCTTCATCATTACGGATAAGTGAAAAACGAGCAGACGAAGAAAAGACTCTGCAGATAAGATGTAAAAGATAATAGTGCCTTACTGCCAATATTAATCTGGAGACATATCTTCCCTACCATTATACGCAGAGATCGACTGTCTAGTTAGTTTTTCCGATTTTTGACGAATTTTCTAAATTAGAGGGAATTTGTATACTTTATCATTAGGAAAATCTTCGGTTGCCATGGAAACGAAACTGAGACACGCGTTTGCGGTCAGCCTACTCTGAGTCTCTTGTACTCGTCCACATCACGCACTGTGGCACTCGCAAAGTGATATCGTTCAACCGGAAATACGTCATATTGAAGGAAGTTTGATTATCTCCATAGGGTCCCATGTTAAACGCGTTCGACTATATATCAAAAAGTTACAGGGCTATGTCGCCGTGTTTATAGTTAATGGCTCATCCTACTACTATCCTTCTACAACTGCAAGCATAGAGCGATGGCTTCAATAGGACGCTCGTGGGAGCCCCTGCAAGCCCCCAAAATCCCTATCTTTCACAATGTGGAAAATTTCAAAAATCCAGTGACGTCAGTTCTTGTCCGAATTCCATCTAGTAAGGACCATGGCTACTTGGTACCATGTTTAACCAAAGAAAAAATCCCGAAACTGTTTGATGCAGGCACCGATGAAATACGGGGCAAACAAATTTCCCCAGCCTGAGAGATTGAGCGCTTTAACATTGGAGGTCCCAAAAGGAATTGCCGTCACCCCTGGAACCGGAAGTAAGATAGGAACATACTAGTTTTATAATGCGGGCAGGCATCGGACCCCATGTTCTACAAAATGACGCCACTCTCGATTTTTTATAATTTTTTGCCGATTTTTGACGATTTTTTGTGTACCGAAAGTGACGTCATCGTGACGTCAGATGACGCATCCGAAAAATCTCAGATTTCACAAAACCTATTGCCATTCATATTTCTATGAGAGCCCGGAACACCAAAGCGATACCTTCAACCTAAATAGGTCAAACCGAAGAAAAACGGTTCAAGGTCACCTTTTGCGTTTTTCTGAAAACATAAAACGTCGTCTAGCTCGAAAATGAGTATGACGCATCAAAAAGTGAACAATACCTGAAAGATGCGCCATAAAGGGTAGCATATTCTGAAACTTGTCCGAGATCTCTAGCTTTAATATTAGCGGAGATAGGCGCGTTCTAAGATGTTTCTTCAAAAAATCGCTGTGACCTTGACCTTTGACCTATATATGCCAATAACGAACTTAGCCGAGCTATTCTATATATCTATCGCTAGGTTAAGTCTGACAACCGTAACTGTTACCATGCGCCCTCTATTCAACTGACAAACATACAAAAAAAAAAAAAAAAAAAATTACAAACCGAACATAGCACTATACTGACAGAAGTTATTAGACTTCTGTCAGTAACAAACAGCTTTGCAGGGAATGCGTGGGCTCATTCCTAAAGCCGATTCAAATACGGATTGATATAAATCTATGTAATCCGGAGCTTGTTTCGTAAAACTATTGGAATCTATTAAAAAAAAATGTAATTCCCAAGATTCTGAATAATTACTGAAGTCATGACTCTTGTTCCTATCTTGCTACTACCGTGTGGTTAAATTCCATCGGAACAGAATTTCGTACAAAATCCAAGGTATTTATATCCACGTACCTCACTCATTAGCCAGTAAAATTTGGCTAACGAGTGAGGCAGGTATATATAGATCCCTCTTTGGGTCTTATAAGCCTTATTTCTTACCCTACGGCACATACATACGTTAAACGGCTCTTATCTTGATACTACCGAGAGTTTATCAATATCGGATGAGAAAATCGCACATAATCCAAGGTATTAACAAAGATTGTGTAGAGTAAGATCTCCAACTCGCGCGTCCACTGCGTGCACATTCGTGCAAGGCGCCATCTAGCGGTCGGGATGCTACTTCAGGCTCTATCGCAAAGGCCGCCGGCGTAACTGACGCAAGAAACTGGCGCTACCATGGACTTTTGTACGGCCATTAACTGTACAAACTGCAGGAAGAAAATGTAAAGCAAGTTCGGACAAGTCTTTGTCTACTTTTACAGTTCCAGCTTTGTCACCAAAAGTGACATTGTCATTGGACAATTGAACCAAGGAGGGCAGATGAACTAACTGATCAGTCCGAATATAATCGGTTTGCGAGATTTCCATGGAAAAAAAGAACTATTTCACCTGCAAATCCCCTCTGAAATAGATGTTTCTGCTAACACAGATGAGCAGGGTAGATAGAAATGGTTCATGGATTCAGAAGCATGCGTATTCAAACTTTATATTTTGTTCAAACACGTGAACACGTCGAGAAGCCCACTAGCGCAGTTGGTAAGACGTTTGTCTTTTGATCGCAAGGTTGTGCGTTCAATTCCCGACGAAGGCGAACACCGTTTTTTACCTTTTTTGGTCGGAAAACCTGCTATTTTCTCTGAAAAAAAGTGGTACTTCTCACGGTTGTCACGATTTTAAAGAGATTCTCGATCCTAATTTGTGATTCTAACTAGATCAACGTTAGATCGAAAAAAAGTTTTTTTATAAGACTAGCCTAAAGTTAGAACACTCACAATGTGAGTTGGGACATGTCTGCCCCGCGGCCGTGGGTTCGTTTGGTTAAATTTCACTGTTGACATCAGACTTGATAACTTTGGAAACTAGAAACTAAGCTTTCCATGGAAATCTCGCAAATCGATTATATTCGGACTGATAAGTTAGTTCATCTGCCCTCCTTGGTTCAATTGTCCAATGACAATGTCACTTTTGGTGACAAAGCTGGAACTGTAAAAGTTGACAAAGACTTGTCCGAACTTGCAAACGTCTTACAAACTTGATAAATAAGGAAACTAGACGGGTAGAATGTATGTTTTTGTCAATATTATGCAGGTAACTTAATTTTCGATCGATAAGGTAAGCTTAACATGTTTGTTACGTGTCTTTCGCTCGTCTGGTACCAGCGCGTATCAGTTATCCGACTGGAATGTAGCATCCCCACCGCTAGTGCGGCGCCACAACTCGTTTGTAACATTTCGGCCATAGGCAGACGCGCGAGTTGGAGATCTTACTCTAGACAATCTTTGGTATTAATATCCACCTACCTCACTCATTAGCCAGTCAAAGTTGGCTAACGAGTGAGCTAGGTAGGTCCTTCTTTGGGTCTTATAAGCATTATTTCTTACACTTCGACACATACATAGGCTAAAACTGCTCTTGTCTTGATACTACCGAGTGTTTATCAATATCGGATTAGTAAATCGTGCATAATCTAAGGTATTAATATCCACCTATCTCGCTCATTAGCCAGTGAAAGCAGAGATTATGTAAGGTAAGTTGGCAAACGAGTGAGGTAGGTAGGTAGGTAGCCCTAAAACATGCCTCTCTGGGCACGCGCGGTTTACCGAGCGTGCCCAGAGAGGCATGTTTCAGGGCTAGGTAGGTAGGTAGGTCCCTCTTTGGGTCTTATAAGCATTATTATTACGAGTTGGTGGGCATGTTAACTAGTACAATAGCATTACATCTGAAGGCCTCTAAAATGCTGTATTCTCACCCAAATCGCCCTGCAGCCCATGCAATCGACAATCGTTGCCATAGCGACGATTCATAGAACAATGACAGATGACGTCACGCACAATAAAATTGTAGTTATAGCTTTAAATGGGCCGCTTCCATTACTAGTTGCCTAGTTGCACTTGCCATGTGTCTTGGCAATGATATGTGGTATCAAAATAGCCCCTGGCCAACTAGATCTATGTGTGGAAAGGCTTGCGATTTGCTGACAGTCAGTCCCAAAATGCTTTACTTTGGTCATTGCATGCGGAAATTAAACCAAAGAAGCAGAGACAAGTCAACGCCTTAAATTTAAATTCAACTCGTAATAATAGTAATAGCGCGAGGTTTGCATGGCGTTAGGCATTTTATTGGTCCTTCATCAAGCTGTAGCAGCCCTGCATTTTCATTATCCGCCCTCGGCCTTGCGGCCTCGGGCCGATAATCAAAATTGGCGGGCTGCTACAGCTTGATGTCGGGCCAATAAAATTGCCTAACGCCCCGCAAACTCGCGCTATTGTCATATTCTTACACTACGGCACATTGATAGGCTAAAACTGCTCTTATCTTGATACTACCGAGTGTTTAGCAATATCGGATGAGTAAATCGTACATAATCCAAGGTATAAATATCCACCTCACTCATTAGCCAGTAAAAGTTGGCTAACGAGTGAGGTAGGTAGGTCCCTCTTTGGGTCTTATAACCATTATTTCTTACACCACGGCACTTACATACGCTAAAACTGCTCTTATCTTGATACTACCGAGTGTTTATCAATATCGGATTAGTAAATCGTACATAATCGGGGGTATTAATATCCACCTACCTCACTCATTAGCCAGTAAAAGTTGGCTAACGAGTGAGGTAGGTAGGTCCCTCTTTGGGTCTTATAAGCATTATTTCTTACACTTCGGCATATACATAGGCTAAAACTGCTCTTATCTTGATACTACCGAGGATTTCCATAGCAGTTCTATAGTCTTCATGGAATTTCCACAGAATTTCCATAGTCTTCATAGAATTTCCATAGAGTTTTCATAAAATTTCCATAGAATTTCCATAGTCTTCATAGTATTTCCATAGAATTTCCATAGTTTTCATAGAATTTCCATAGAGTTTTCATAGAATTTCCATAGAATTTCCAGTCTTCATAGAATTACCAGAGAATTTCCAGAGTTTTCATAGAATTTCCATAGAATTTCCAGTCTTCATAGAATTTCCATTGAGTTTTCATAGAATTTCCATAGAATTTCCAGTCTTCCTAGTATTTCCATAGAATTTCCATAGAGTTTTCATAGAATTTCCATCGAGCTTTCATAAAATTTCCATAGAATTTCGAGTCTTCATAAAATTTTCAGTGTTTTCATAGAATTTCCATAGTTTTCATAGAATTTCCATAGAATTTCAAAAATCAAAAGTAGAATTTCCAGTCTTCATAGAATTTCCATAGAATTTCCATAGAGTTTTCATAGAATTTCCATAGAATTTCCATAGTATTCATATAATTTCCATAGAGTCGTCATAGAATTTCCACCGAATTTCCATAGAGTTTTCATAGGATTTCCATAGAGTTTTCATAGGATTTCCATAGAATTTCCTTAGTCTTCATAGAATTTCTATAGAATTTCCATAGAGTCTTCATAGTATTTCCATAGAATTTCCATGGAGTTTTCATAGAATTTCCACAGAGTTTTCATAGAATTTCCATAGAATTTCCATAGTCTTCATAAAATTTCCATAGTGTTTTCATAGAATTTTCATAGTTTCCGCAGAATTTCCATAGAGCTTCCATAGAATTTCCATCGAGTCTTCATAGAGCTTCCGGGAGCCTCCCTATTGTAGTGATTAGCGTACTCGACCGCAGAGCAATAGGTCCTGGGTTCGAATCCGGGCTCGGGCACATAATCTGGGGCATGTTTCATTCCTTCATCCTTCATCGTCCCGAACGTTCCATGGCCCGATTTAGGCACAAAAGTGGCCTAAACCACCAACATTTAATAGAATTTCCATAGAGTTTCCAAAGAAAGCGCACGTCGCCGCAGTGCATGGTACAGAGTTCAAGGTCGCCCTGGGTAAGTCCAACATCAGCTCCGTCTCGGCTGAACTGGCACGGCCGTTGGGCAGACCTGCACATCTCATGCTGCTAATGCTATTGTTCAAAGGATTGGCTCCGCCGCTACTCTCACTTCGCAGCAGGCAACCGGTGCAAAAATCAATATGCCGGCAAGGCTTCCAACGTTCCTTAAATGCGAAGTTTTAAATCTTCGAATATCACCTTATATAGTGCTGTGCCGTCGGTATCCCTTCATATATCGCTTGCAGGAGTCTTCTTGCACAATATATTCCAGAATTCGTCAAACCACTCGTTCGCTTGTCGCAGAGAACGTAGCCTACGTGTGTTAAATCCAGAGCTCGTTGCTGTGCCTGCCGTCAGTTGTAAGGCCGGTATGGAAACTATTCAAACTCGATGGAGACTATAGAAACTCCATAGAAATTCTATGAAAACTCTATGGAAATTCTATTAAAACTCTATAGGAAAACGTTTAGAATTTCCATAGAAAAATCGATAGAAACCTTTAGAATTGTTTTTAGTGAAATTCTGTAAGATATTTGCCTACGGGGTGTAATGATGTCGGATAAACTTAATCCCATGATTCGCGTAATAAATCCAGGAAGAGAGAATTACCTTCATGTATCCCTTCCCATAATAGTCCGGGCAACATAGGGATATACCCAAAAACCAATTGCAGTAGTAATCAAACCTGCTTTTTCTTATTCCATATGTATCTAGTAGTGGTGGTTCCAAAATCTACCAAAATCAATTTATTGGAACATATTGTTAAGGGGGTGGCTTAATTACTTTACCCTACTAACCCCACAAGAAGCAATGTATTTTTACATAAACGAAATGATAGGGAGGCGAGGCAGCTGAGACCCGCACTACGAATTGTGACCTGCATACCCATATTTCCAGTGTGTATGATGGAGAGTTATTTAATCTACAAAATCCAACAAACATAGTTAAAATATCTTGTATATTAAAATTTTTAGGACATTTTAAAATAGGAACTTCTTTTCATGCTTTCCGTCTGTCGATTGACGCAGTGTATTTGCATGGCGAGCCGGATGGGCCTCCGGTTTGACAGACTTTTCGATACATGGTCCGATATTCGCAATTCAATCGAAAATTGACGCGTTTTATCCTGATCACATGAATAAAATACGTATGTGGGAGGGGAAGGGGCGGGGGGGGGGGGGTTAAGAAATGACAATCTTTCTTCCTCCACGACCAACAATGTATATTTCATCTCTATCAAATGTGAAATTTCAAGGGGGAAGGTGGAGGGGGGGGGGGCTAGGGAGTTAAAGGAGCAAGTAGAGGGGACACACTCCAAGCTAGGGGAGGGCAGACACTCCAAGTTTGGATGGTAATCCCGGTGTTATTGGAGGGAAGACACCCCAAGAGGGGAGGGAAGACATTCAACATTCGGGTGATGCCCTAAGATACGGGGGCGGAGACACAAAATTGGGCCTCTAACCCAAGCTAGGAAACGGGAGACACCCCAAGTTATGGAAGGTTAGACACCTCGAAGACACTTAAAGTTGGGGTGGTAGCCTAACTTAGGCGGTAGGGAGAGATTCAATATTCGGATATTACCCCAAGATAGGGAAGGGAAGATGCCCCAATTTAGGGGAGTGGACACCCCCTAAGTTAGGAGAGGTGTCCCATGAACACCCAACCCCCAATTTCCTAGATCCGCCCCTAATACTGTAAAGAGATATGTTAGGGGGGGGGGGGGGTTGTAGGCCGACACTTTCGGGAGGGGTGGTGCACAAGCCGAGTTCTGGAAAGTTCTCTCAAGTTAGGAGAGGGGAGACACCCTAGGTTAGGGGAGGGATCACACCCCAAGTTGGGGTGGTGCCCCAAAGTAGGGGAGACACCTCAAGTTAGGGGAGGGGAGATAACTAAAGTTAAGGTAGGGGGGAAAACACCAAGTTCGGGTAGTACCCCAAGTTTGGGGAGGGGAGACACTCCAACTTAGGGAAGGGGAGACACTCCAATATTAGGGGAGGGGAGGCACCACAAAATAGAAAAGGGGAGGCAACCCAAATTGGGGTGGTACTCCAAGAGAGGGGAAATACCCCAATATAGGAGTCGCGAGACATCCTAAGTAGGGGCGGTGCTTCAAGTTTGGGGAGGGGAGATACCCCAAGTTAGGGGAGGGGAGACGCCCCAAATTAGGGGCGGGAAGACACCTCAGATTGAGGTGGTACCCCAAGTTTGGAGAGGGAAAGGACTCAAGTTATGGGGGGGGGACACCCCGAATTAGACCAGGGCCGACACCCTAGGTTGGTGTGGTTCCTCAAGTTTGGGTAGGGGAGATACCAAAAGTTTGAGGAGGGGAGAGGCCTCAAGTTTGGGAAGGGAAGAGGCCTCAAGTTGGACCACCCGAACTTGGGTTGGTACCCCAAGTTAGGGTGGTATCCTCAAGTTAGGGTAGGGCAGACACCCTAAGTTAGAGCAGGGGAGACACCCAGAGTTAGAAGAGTGTAGACACGATACATTAGAAGCGGGGGACACCACAAGTTAGGGGAGGGAGACACCATCTTGGGGGTGAGGCACCCTTGATTTGCGTAGACGTTTCACTTATTAAAAGTTAAACGTTGTAGATAGAGATGAATCAAACCGGTATTAGTGACGGTGAAACTGCAAATGACGATCGATCGATCGATCGAGGCACCCCCCACCCCCACCCCTAATGCCCCCTCAATTATAGCTTTTTAACAAACAAAAATTTACCATGCCTATCTAGACCGGTATGGCTGTAAATCTACCCAAATACAAGACACATATATAGTCGATTAAATTGTGGAAATCGGACAATTTATTGAAAAGTTACAGACTGTCACACGAGTCCCATCCGGCGCGCTGTGCAAAAGCACGGTGTCTGTCGACAGTCGGAAAACCGGGAGACGGGTCCCTCGTTCAAAAAACATGTAGAAAGTTTAATATTAAAGATATTTTATTTTTGTTTGTTGTATTTAGTAGACGAAATAACACTCCATTAAATATAGTAGGCGAAGGGTACGCAGGTCCATATTCGTAGTTGGGGTCTCAATAACTACAACGCTTCTCTGCCACTTCGTATTCGGACAAATACGTAATCCATTCTGGTGTTACGGGGCTAGGGTAAACTACCCGCGTAAAAGTTTTAATGAATAGATTTAGGTGGATTTTGGAAAATGATAGTCACAAATACATAAGGAATGAGAACAAATAGGTTTGATTACTATTGCAATTTCTTTGGGGTTGACCCCTGATTCAGCACAAGCTGCCCGGGCTATAAAGAGTACTTCTACAAACCTACCTGATAATAACCGGCTACCAGAGGAAAAAAAATGGCTCTGTCGAAATATTATCTTTATATACGTTCTATAGCAACCAATTGCTCCATAGAAGTATCCCTACATCTTCTATAGAAATAATGTTTTCTATAGAAATATCTGTTTACGTTCTATAGAAAATAATTGTTCTATAGAATTATGTACAAACGTTCTATATAAAATCACATTTCTATAGATTTCTCTGTAGAAATTTTATGGAGTTCTATAAAAGTGTTTGCTTCGGGTAATATCCACATACCTCACTCATTAGCCAGTAAAAGTTGGCTAACGAGTGAGTTATTAATGATGTATGTAATGATGTAAGGCACATGCATGCCACTAACTGTAAATGACCACTGCTGGCCCTTTTTTAATAGGTGCCGGCGATATAGGATCTTGGAGCCGAATGAGAGAAGTTGACGAAAAGCATGTAATACCGAATACTTTTTTTACTAAAAGCCTAATTCTGCCCTCTAATGTCTCCCCTCCTGCAGCTTGAGGTTTCTCCTCTCACCAATTCGTGGGGTACCGCCTCAATTTTGCGGTACTACCTGGTACTCCGACTTTGGGTGTCTACCATCCCCAAAGCCGAGGTACCACCCCCAACTTGGCATGTCACCCCTCCGCTAATTTGGGGGTGTCTCAGCTCGCCTAACTTGGGAATATCTTCCCTCCCCTAACTTTGGGTGTCTGCCCTCCCATAACTTAGGGGGTATCCCCTATCCCAAAACTGTTTTTCTTTCTTCAAATTTCTTCATTTTTCGCTGTAGTAGGGCCATGGCCTGTCAACCACGTGGTAATGTAATTATTAAGACTGTGTTATGCTTGTTACACAGTTTGTATTGGCGCAATGGCCCGTCATCCACGCGGTAATGTAATTATAAAGACTGCGTTATACTTGCTACACAGTTTGTATTGGCACAATCGCCCGTCACCCACGCGGTAATGTAATTATAGAGACTGTGTTATACTTGTTACACAGTTTGTATTGGCGCAATGGCCTGTCAACCACGCGGTAATGTAATTATAAAGACTGTGTTAAACTTGTTGAACAGTTTGTCTTGGCGCAATGGCCTGTAAACTACGCGGTAATATAATAATAAAGGCGTTAAAAGTGTTAAAGAGATGTCTACCGCATTTCTGTGAGTGCACCGTCATGTTCGTTTAATGTTCTGGGAAGGTTCGCTCGTAATATTCGCAAAAAACAGTCCCCAAATAATAAG
The DNA here is from genome assembly GCA_964019135.1 of Arenicola marina. Taxonomy (NCBI): domain Eukaryota; kingdom Metazoa; phylum Annelida; class Polychaeta; family Arenicolidae; genus Arenicola; species Arenicola marina. Next base: position 15,639,935 of record OZ025251.1, on the reverse strand, counting down.
AAAACGGAAAAACGTTCCCGGAATGTTTTTTGGTAATATTCCCGTAACATTGGCGGAATATTCGCAGAATATTATTTTCTTACCTGGGTTAGTACCACTGTAATATTACTATAGTATAACTACAATAGTACCACTGTAATATTACTATAGTATAACTACAGTTATACCACTGTAATATTACTATATTACGATATTGTATCGCTGTAAAATTACTATAGTATAAGGTTCGTACCATTGTAATATTACTGACGATAAGTAAATCTGAGTAACTTCGCCACCGAATTGCCCTAGAACGCTTAGTTTGGCGGCCAGAGCGCTCGCAAGAGGTGCACCCCTCCCTGCTGACGCTCCCATTATGAGTCAACGGCGATATGGACCGGCAATGACCGGGGATGGAGGTTCTGGAGGGGGCGGCGGGGAGGGAGGTTGTGGAGGTGACGGAAGGGGCGGCGGGGATGGAGGTTATGGAGGGGGCGGCGGGGAGGGAGGTGACGGAGGGGGCGGCGGGAAGGGAGGTTGTGGAGGTGACGGAAGGGGCGGCGGGGATGGTGATTATGGAGGGGGCGGCGGGGAAGGAGGGGACGGAGGGGGCGGCGGGGAGGGAGGTTGTGGAGGTGACGGAAGGGGCGGCGGGGATGGAGGTTTTGGAGGGGGCGGCGGGGAGGGAGGTGACGGAGGGGGCGGCGGGGAGGGAGGTTGTGGAGGGGGCGGCGAGGAGGGAGGTGACGGAGGGGGCGGCGGGGAGGGAGGTTGTGGAGGTGACGGAAGGGGCGGCGGGGATGGTGATTATGGAGGGGGCGGCGGGGAAGGAGGGGACGGAGGGGGCGGCGGGGAGGGAGGTTGTGGAGGTGACGGAAGGGGCGGCGGGGATGGAGGTTTTGGAGGGGGCGGCGGGGAGGGAGGTGACGGAGGGGGCGGCGGGGAGGGAGGTTGTGGAGGGGGCGGCGAGGAGGGAGGTGACGGAGGGGGCGGCGGGGAGGGAGGTTGTGGAGGTGACGGAAGGGGCGGCGGGGATGGTGATTATGGAGGGGGCGGCGGGGAAGGAGGGGACGGAGGGGGCGGCGGGGAGGGAGGTTGTGGAGGTGACGGAAGGGGCGGCGGGGATGGAGGTTTTGGAGGGGGCGGCGGGGAGGGAGGTGACGGAGGGGGCGGCGGGGAGGGAGGTTGTGGAGGGGGCGGCGAGGAGGGAGGTGACGGAGGGGGCGGCGGGGAGGGAGGTTGTGGAGGTGACGGAAGGGGCGGCGGGGATGGTGATTATGGAGGGGGCGGCGGGGAAGGAGGGGACGGAGGGGGCGGCGGGGAGGGAGGTTGTGGAGGTGACGGAAGGGGCGGCGGTGATGGAGGTTGTGAAGGTGACGGAAGGCGCGGCCGGGAGGTAGGTTGTGGAGGTGACGGAGGGGGCGGCGGGGAGGGAGGTTGTGGAGGTGACGGAATGGGCGGCGGGGAGAGAGGTTGTGGAGGTGACGGAAGGCGCGGCCGGGAGAAGATTGTGAAGGGGGGCGGCGGGGAGGTAGGTTGTGGAGGTGACGGAAGGGGCGGCGGGGAGGGAGGTTGTGAAGAGGGGGTGCGGGGAGGTAGGTTGTGGAGGTGACGGAGGGGGCGGCGGGGATGGTGATTATGGAGAGGGCGGCGGCGAAGGAGGGGACGGAGGGGGCGGCGGGGAGGGAGGTTGTGGAGGTGACGGAAGGGGCGGCGGGGAGGGAGGTTGTGAAGAGGGGGTGCGGGGAGGTAGGGTTGTGGAGGTGACGGAGGGGGCGGCGGGGATGGTGATTATGGAGAGGGCGGCGGGGAAGGAGGGGACGGAGGGGGCGGCGGGAGGGAGGTTATGGAGGGGGCGGCGGGGAGGGAGGTTGTGGAGGTGACGGAAGGGCGGCCGGGAGGGAGGTTGTGAAGAGGGGGTGCGGGGAGGTAGGTTGTGGGGGTGGCGGAGGGGGCGGAGGGGGCGGCGGGGAGGTAGGTGACGGAGGGGGCGGCGGGAGGTAGGTGACGGAGGGGGCGGCGGGGAGGGAGGTTGTGGAGGTGACGGAAGGGGCGGCCGAGAGGAGGTTGTGAAGAGGGGGTGCGGGGAGGTAGGTTGTGGGGGTGGCGGAGGGGGCGGCGGGGAGGTAGGTGACGGAGGGGGCGGCGAGGAGGGAGGTTGTGAAGAGGGGGTGCGGGGAGGTAGGTTGTGGAGGTGACGGAGAGGGCGGCGGGGAGGTAGGTGACGGAGGGGGCGGCGGGGAGGTAGGTGACGGAGGGGGCGGCTGGAGGGAGGTTGTGGAGGTGACGGAATGGGCGGCGGGGAGAGAGGTTGTGGAGGTGACGGAAGGGGCGGCCGGGAGGGAGGTTGTGAAGGGGGCGGCGGGGAAGGAGGGGACGGAGGGGGCGGCGGGGAGGGAGGTTGTAGAGGTGACGGAAGGGGCGGCGGGGATGGAGGTTATGGAGGGGGCGGCGGGGAGAGAGGATGTGGAGGTGACGGAAGGGGCGGCCGGGAGGGAGGTTGTGAAGAGGGGGTGCGGGGAGGTAGGTTGTGGGGGTGGCGGAGGGGGCGGCGGGGAGGGTAGGTGACGGAGAGGGCGGCGGGGAGGGAGGTTGTGGAGGTGACGGAGGGGGCGGCGGGGAGGGAGGTTGTGGAGGTGACGGAAGGCGCGGCCGGGAGGGAGGTTGTGAAGAGGGGGTGCGGGGAGGTAGGTTGTGGAGGTGACGGAAGGGGCGGCGGGGATGGAGGTTATGGAGGGGGCGGCGGGGAGGGAGGTTGTAGAGGTGACGGAAGGGGCGGCCGGGAGGGAGGTTGTGAAGAGGGGGTGCGGGGAGGTAGGTTGTGGGGGTGGCGGAGGGGGCGGAGGGGGCGGCGGGGAGGTAGGTGACCTAGGGGGCGGCGGGGAGGTAGGTGACGGAGGGGGCGGCGGGGAGGGAGGTTGTGGAGGTGACGGAAGGAGCGGCGGGGAGGTAGGTTGTGGAGGTGACGGAGGGGGCGGCGGGGAGGTAGGTGACGAAGGGGGCGGCGGGGAGGTAGGTGACGGAGGGGGCGGCTGGGAGGGAGGTTGTGGAGGTGACGGAATGGGCGGCGGGGAGAGAGGTTGTGGAGGTGACGGAAGGGGCGGCCGGGAGGGAGGTTGTGAAGGGGGCGGTGGGGAAGGAGGGGACGGAGGGGGCGGCGGGGAGGGAGGTTGTGGAGGTGACGGAAGGGGCGGCGGGGATGGAGGTTATGGAGGGGGCGGCGGGGAGAGAGGATGTGGAGGTGACGGAAGGGGCGGCCGGGAGGGAGGTTGTGAAGAGGGGGTGCGGGGAGGTAGGTTGTGGGGGTGGCGGAGAGGGGCGGCGGGGAGGTAGGTGACGGAGGGGGCGGCGGGGGGGGGAGGTTGTGGAGGTGACGGAAGGAGCGGCGGGGAGGGAGGTTGTGGAGGTGACGGAATGGGCGGCGGGGATGGAGGTTGTGAAGGTGACGGAAGGCGCGGCGGGGATGGTGATTATGGAGGGGGCGGCGGGGGGGAGGTTGTGGAGGTGACGGAATGGGCGGCGGGGAGGGAGGTTGTGGAGGTGACGGAATGGGCGGCGGGGATGGAGGTTATGGAGGGGGCGGCGGGGAGGGAGGTGACGGAGGGGGGCGGCGGGGGGGGGAGGTTGTGGAGGTGACGGAAGGAGCGGCGGGGAGGGAGGTTGTGGAGGTGACGGAATGGGCGGCGGGGATGGAGGTTATGGAGGGGGCGGCGGGGAGGGAGGTGACGGAGGGGGCGGCGGGGGGGGGGGGAGGTTGTGGAGGTGACGGAAGGAGCGGCGGGGAGGGAGGTTGTGGAGGTGACGGAAGGGGCGGCGGGGATGGTGATTATGGAGGGGGCGGCGGGGAAGGAGGGGACGGAGGTGGCGGCGGGGAGGGAGGTTGTGGAGGTGACGGAAGGGGCGGCGGGGATGGAGGTTTTGGAGGGGGCGGCGGGGAGGGAGGTTGTGGAGGTGACGGAAGGGGCGGCCGGGAGGGAGGTTGTGAAGGGGGCGGCGGGGAGGTAGGTTGTGGAGGTGACAGAGGGGGCGACGGTCAGGTAGATGACGGAGAGGGGGGGGAGGGAGGTTGTGGAGGTGACGGAATGGGCGGCGGGGAGGTAGGTGACGGAGGGGGCGGCGGGGAAGGAGGGGGCGGAGGGGGCGGCGGGGAGGGAGGTTGTGGAGGTGACGGAAGGGGCGGCGGGGAGGTAGGTTGTGAAGGGGGCGGCGGGGAGGTAGGTTGTGGAGGTGACAGAGGGGGCGACGGTCAGGTAGATGACGGAGAGGGGGGGGGGAGGGAGGTTGTGGAGGTGACGGAATGGGCGGCGGGGAGAGAGGTTGTGGAGGTGACGGAAGGGGCGGCCTGGAGGGAGGTTGTGAAAAGGGGGTGCGGGGAGGTAGGTTGTGGAGGTGACGGAGGGGGCGGCGGGGAGGTAGGTGACGGAGGGGGGGGGGAGGGAGGTTGTGGAGGTGACGGAATGGGCGGCGGGGAGAGAGGTTGTGGAGGTGACGGAAGGGGCGGCCGGGAGGGAGGTTGTGAAGGGGGCGGCGGGGAGGTAGGTTGTGGAGGTGACGGAGGGGGCGGCGGGGATGGAGGTTATGGAAGTGACGGAGGGGGCGGCGGGGAGAGAAATTGTGGAGGTGACGGAGGGGCGCGGGGAGGGAAGTTGTGGAGGTGACGGAAGGGGCGGCTGAGAGGGAGATTGTGGAGGTGAGGGAAGGAACGTTGAAGATGGGACGGAGGGGACTGGGTGGGGGGGGGGGGGCGGCGAGGTTATGGAGGAGACAGGGAGCGGCGGGAAGAGAGGGGTTGGTGGGGACGGTGGGGTGGAGGCGATGGAGGTGATGGAGGGGACGGTGAGGTTCACCGGGGGCGGAGGAGAGGGCATGCGGGGATAAAGGGGCGGGTGGGGACAAGGGAGGGTAAATATGGAAAGTGAAACTGGGCAAGAGAAATTGAGCGATCCTAGTATAGATATTAGAGATAAGATAAGATAAGATAAGATAACTAACCTGGTTGAGCTGCCATGCTCTTCTTGCAAATACAAGCTGATCTAGGTCGGGAGGTCGGTCGCGGATAAAATGAAACCACGGAACCAGTTTTTCCTGCCCTAGTTTGCTTCTTCCCACATAGGATTTATAACACGAGTGATGTCAGGAAGATGACCATCGGGTCTTACTGTAAAAGACGAAACGAGCGACCGCGGTGCGGTGCAGGTGGGCCGCCTTGATTGACTGTTTGATTGTGATTCAATGGCGGGAACGTATGTGGGGGCCTTATGTGTAGGCCTACTCCTGGTATTGACGGATCATCTATCAATCGCGTGATGTGCGACCGGGGACTTGTCTTATCTGCTAAGGATAACAACATTGCAGCGAGGATTTGAACTATTGCGAGCGGTGGCAGTGACCGCGGTGCAAATGTGTGTAGGCCGTGGGGGCGGGGAGTGAACTGGGCATTTAATCTGGGGTGTGGTGGGATGACTGAGTTGGTTGCTATGAAACTAACGTGCATGGTACGGATGTCAAAACTAGAAATGTAGACCGAAACTGACTAAACAGCCAGTTTGGTCTCAGCTGTCCACCGAGTATGTGAGATCGTTGCGTGTTAAATCCTGCGCAGGTGAACCTGGGGGCGAAACCGAAGAGTGACTTTTACTTTTGGGATGGGGCCAATATTTGAGAGGATGCTCACTATAATGACAGTTTTGGAGCTACCGGATCTGAGGGGTCAATACGGATCTGAGGTGTCCAATATGGATCTGATGTGTCAAATTTGGATCTGATGTGTAAAATATGGATTTGAGGGGTCAAAATGGATCTAAGCGGCCGAATCTGGATCTGAGGGGCCAAATACAGATCTGAGGGGCCAAATACAGATTTGAGAGGTCAAATGTGGATCTCAGGGTGTGTCTGTGCATTGTGTGTAGGCCGCAAAGCGCAACATTTCGTCGTATAAATTTACTCATCGATGTCCGTTATCCGACACGGATCGACCAAGTTCGTTAACGGAGTGGCCAAAGTCACAGGAATGGGGTCAATGTCAATTGTTAAGGTCAAGGTCAATGGTAAAGGTCAAGGTTATTGTAATGGACCCAAGACATAATCCGGGTTATACTTTTTACACCCTACAGGTGACGTAATCTCATCTTATGTGTCCCTCATCGTCGCTACGCTGTGAGCTTTAAACCTAACCCCTTCCCATTAAACCGTGGGCCCTATCCATAAGCCCTAACTCCTAACTCTCATCCCCATCCCTGACCCCTAATGCCCAATCCCTGATCCCTAACCCTTAATCCCGAACAATAATCAGTGGAGTGAAACGGCGATGAGGGACACATTAGACCAGGAGGACACATAAGGCCCTCGCAGACGTATAGGGGTCAGGGATTGGGGATCTGGGTTCAGCGATTAGGGATTAGGGGTCAGGAATTTGGGATCAGGCGTCCGGAATTGAGGATCAGGGGTCAGATATTAGAGAATATGGCTCACTGATTAGGAGTCAGGGACTGGGGATTAGTGGTCAGGCATTAAGGGTCAGGAATTGGGCTCAGGGTTAGACGTTAGGGCCTATGGATAGGGCCAATGGCCTAAGGATAGTGGTTCGGTTTAAAGGCTCCCTCATCGCCGTTCCACTCACCAGGTTATTGCTAGGATTGGGGATTAAAAGTCAGAGGTCAGGGGTTGGGGATTTAGGTCAGCGATTGTGAGTCAGGTATTTAACTAGGGATCAGGGATGGAGGATTAGGGCTCAGATATTAGGAGTTAGGGCTCAGGGTTAGGAGTCAGGGATTAGGGATTATGGATCAGGATTAGGAATTGTAGGTCAAGGATTCAGATGAGGGTTAGAAGTTAGGGCAGATGGATAGGGACTATTGCCTTGGGATGGGGGTTCGGTTTAAAGCCCACATCGTGCCACCACTTAGCGTGTGGCACTCCCGTTGACAGGCACAGTAAATCAATGCGGGGATGGGGGGGGGGCCTAATCCATCCTTCGCGAGGAGAAAGTCCCGGTATCGCCAATTCACTCTTGTATCTAATGTACACTTCTGGTATGACTCCGATAACATGTTCAACAAGTTGCATAATGGTTAAGACTGGCTGACCTTGACAGCTCATTAATCTGACGATCTGATATATAGCCTTCTGGTCGGTCAACCATAAAAGTTTCAATACAAATTGCAACCAAACTTTGAAGACGATATCGTTGTGCATGTAATCTGTACACTTCATCGACTCGACCTCATATTCTGCATGCACGTGTAAGAATTCTGCCTTTTATATTACGAAATATGCAGTAAGATTAAAGGTAGGAAACCTTGCACCCTCCTGTCAAATGAAATTAATGACCACGATTATGTACGATTTTCTCTGGCGATGTGTATCAAGATAGGAACAGTTTTCGAGTTTTTCTGTGTAGTAGTGTAAGAAATAGTAATCATGTCCCAAGGCGGGACCTCACTCGTTAGCCAACTTTTACCGGCTAATGAGTGAGGTAGGTGGATATTAATATCTTGGATTATATACGATTTACTAATCCGATATTGATAAACACTCGGTAGTATCAAGATAAGAGCAGTTTTAGCGTATGTATGTGCCGTAGTGTAAGAAATACTGATCATAAGACCCAAAGCGGGACCTACCTACCTCACTCGTTAGCCAACTTTTACTGGCTAATGAGTGAGGTAGGTGGATATTAATACCTTGGATCATGCACGATTTTCTTATCCGATATTGATAAACTCTCGGTGGTATCAAGGTAAGAGCAGTTTTAGCCTATGTATGTGCCGTAGGGTAAGAAATAATGACTATAAGACCCAAAGCGAGACCTACCTACCTCACTCGTTAGCCAACATGTACTGGCTAATGAGTGAGGTAGGTGGATATTAATACCTTGGATTATGTACGATGTTCTTATCCGATATTGATAAACTCTCGGTAGTATCAAGGTAAGAGCAGTTTTAGCGTATGTATGTGCCGTAGGGTAAGAAATAATGCTTATAAGATCCAAAGAGGGACCTACCTACCTCACTCGTTAGCCAACTTTTACTGGCTAATGAGTGAGGTAGGCGTATATTAATACCTCGGATTATGTACGATTTACTAATCCGATATTGATAAACACTCGGTAGTATCAAGATAAGAGCAATTTTAGCGTATGTATGTGCCGTAGTGTAAGAAATACTGATCATAAGACCCAAAGCGGGACCTACATACCTCACTCGTTAGCCAACTTTTACTGGCTAATGAGTGATGTAGGTGGCTATTAATATCTCGGATTATGTACGATTTACTAATCCGATATTGATAAACTCTCGGTAGTATCAAGATAAGAGCAGTTTTAGCGTATGTATGTGCCGTAGGGTAAGAAATAAGGCTTATAAGATCCAAAGAGGGACCTACCTATCTCACTCGTTAGCCAACATTTACTGGCTAATGAGTGAGGTAGGTTTATATTAATACCTTGGATTGTGTACGATTTTCTCATCTGATATTGATAAACGTTTGGTAGTATCAAGATAAGAGCAGATTTAGCGTATGTGTGAGCCGTAATGTAAGAAATACTGATCATAAGACCCAAAGAGGGACCTACCTACCTCACTCGTTAGCCAACATTTACTGGCTAATGAGTGAGGTAGGTGGATATTAATACTTTGAATTATGTACGATTTTCTCATCCGTTATTGATAAACTATCGCTAGTATCAAGATAAGGGCAGTTTTAGCGCATGTATGTGCCGTAGACCCAAAGAGGGACCTACCTACCTTACTCATTAGCCAACTTTTCACTGTCTAATGAGTGAGGTAGGTGATATTAAGACCTTAGATCATGTAGGCCTACGTTTTTTTTTGTTAAGGACCAGCTGTGAATGCGGGGCGTCGTTCGACCCCTCCGACAAGTCTCCCCCCCCCCCCCCATTCCCCGCCCACCCCCCACCCCGTCCTCGGTTACTGGCCTGTCGATTAAACACTCAGTAATATAGTAGGCCTACTAGTAGTAGGCTACTACATTATGAACAGTATGTCTGTGATGTAATGTTAAAAATAATTATTATTTGATTCTATTCTTGTCGCTAAATTGCCTGGAGCATACGCAACATTCTACACATTCATACTGTTGAATGTGAATGCTACTCTTTCACTCACTGAGCATTTATGCCTATTGTTATTTAGAGTCGCATATAGGGTGGAGGGGGTGGGGGGGCAAGGGGTATTAATCGTTCCTTGGGAATGGGGTTTTCATTTCTCCGTGAACTGGGAATAAGGCAAATAATTCTTCGTGAACTGGGAATGGGGAAGCCGACCGTCGTGATTAATGATTTTCATTAATCTTAAACTGGGAATTTTAACATTAAATAAAAGTGAATCGGGAAATCGCTACTTTACATCATCTATTTGCCCTTCCTATGTATAGCCTATTGGAAGTTATCCTGTTTAATTCATCGTGACCTGGGAATAAAGAAATTTATTCTTCGTGATCTGGGAATACGACCCCCCCCACCCCCTATAATATTATAACGTAGGGGAGCAATGAGGGCTGAAAAGATATGACTATATATTGTGAGACCTACAAGCGAACTAGGCAAGGCATAAGCCCCCCCCCCTCTACCACCCCCCTCACCTACACAATTACACACTGCATGTGCCATTGCGAAATTTTATGTCAACGCTGCGGCGCGGAGAGAGCACAGGCTTTAAAGCCGACAGTCCGTACACCTCCCACTACAAGCGGCACTAAGATACGGATTTACGACGGTCGTTTGCGGCACACGTTCCTACCTCACCCGTTTAACCACAAGACGCTACCCAATAGAACACAAGGCATCAGAAACAAGTGTCCGGGTACATCAAACAAATCTAATCCTGCCAAAACATAACATCACAAGTAACTGGTACGGCTCGTTATCTAGGTAATTGATTACATAGAAAACACAACTTGGTGGGGGGAGGGAAGGTACCCCGTTAATCAGTTATACATGAATGGACCTACTCTCTCCTAAGGCCAAAAAACGCTTAATAACAGGTTGCAAAAGTATACAATACAATCATTTAATATGACACATGAACGTCCCAACGTATTACTTTAAGTTCCCTTGTGGCAGTTGACCTCCATGGCGAAGCGGGATACAACACACACACAATGGCAACGCAGTAATTCCACGTACCCGGCGTTAGGACGGTACAAAGCTGGCGTCCCTTTAACTAAGACCAAGCAATTACTCGGTGAAGCCAGATATACTTTCCCTTAGCCAGGGCACGAAGAACACCACAGGTATGTATTTATAGGGCGCCAAGTGTAACCCCCTTCATTTCGTCCACAAAAATCCATTTTGTAGAGACAAAATGTATTCTGTACATACAAAATGTATTCTGTACATACAAAAGTTATTCTGTGGAGACAAAAGTCATTCTGCGGAGACAAAATGCATTCTGTCGAGACAAAATCTATTTTATCTAGTCAAAATCTATGCTTTCTAGACAAAATCGATTTCGTCTGCACAGAATCCATTTTGTCTCGGCAGAATGGATTTTGTCTCCACAGAATATATCTTGTGGTTAAAAGTTGATTTTGTGGACAGAAATTGATTTCGTTGTTCGTGGTTCATTCTGTCTGGAGACTTCTACAAGACGGAAGACCCAAACGACAAACGGAATATAAACGGGGATTTGAAGCAGGCCGAACAAGACTTGCAAACTGTGCTGACTTGCAGCAGTTTCTGTAATCGATCGGTGTTTATTTTTATCTGTAGCATTTCGCCGGCCGAATTTATATATGTATTGGATTATTATTTTAATATTATGAAGGACGTCGGGCCAACAGAAACTTTAACTGACGGTGTCGGTGAAACCAAAAGACTCGCCCCCCGAGTGGATTTGCCAAACGGTTTTATCTCAAAGAAATCTTGGCCGGGAAATGTTTGACAAGCGCAATTCGCACAAGGCACGGTAACTCCCATACCAACATTTTCCACAGGGAACAGCGTTTAATTGCTATTGTAACGTTCATTACAAATTACAAATCTTTCCTGAATAAGTGGGAAATCATAATTTAAATATTTTGATACCATGGCATGAACGGTCAGAAGGTCTATCGACATTTATGATGTTTTCAGTATTTAGAATGACCAGCCACACACATTTCGTTTGTCGTTTGGTTCTTCCGCCTTGTAGAAGTCACCATACAAAATGAACTTCTGTTACACAAAAATTACTTTTGTCTACAAAAGTTTATTTTGTCTCGACAGAAGCAACTTTTGTCTTCACAAACTATTATTCTGTCCACAAAATTGTATTCTGTTGTAACAGAAGTTGATTTTGTGACAAAATATAGTTCAGATGAGACAAAATAAACAATTGTGGACAGAATACTGTTTCGTCTGGACAAAAGTAGCTTTTGTCGACGAAATCAACTTTCATTGACAGAATAAAATTTTGTCTCGAAAAAAAAATTTCGTCGACATAATGTTATTATATCACGACCAAATGACTTTTGTCGAACTTCGCTAGACAGAATAGAATTTTGTCTCGACGAAATGACTTTCGTCGACAGAATGGTATTTTGTCTCCACACAATTACTTTTGTCGACGGAATGAAGGGGGTTACACTTGGCGCCCCATATGTATTGGCCGCACCAGGGACCGACCCCTTTATCCATATACCGTACTTTGAATCAGGGAGTCACGGCGGGGCGGGCATACAGCGCAAGACCTCTACATGACCAGTAACGTCATAATTTTACAAAAATAAATATACATACAGGGTGCAGGTGGTACATGGATATCTTTGGCAGACATAGACCGCTCGCGACAGTCAACTTAAATATCCCACCACCCCGTCGCGCTTTGTTATTATATGATAAGGGATGCCGAATACCAGGCAAACCGGCCGCAGACGAAGCCGGCCGCCGTCCGAAAACAGACGGTGGGAGGGGGAGGATGAGGGGGGTGGGGGAGGGGGGTCGTTGTCTCGGCGGCGTCTGGCTGCCGGATTAGTGTAAGGGGGGTGATGGGGGGGGGGGGGGTCTGCCAATAGATAATAACAATTGGTCTTTGTCTAGGCGGTGTCTGGCTGCCCGATTAGTGCTCGCGCCTAGTTGGCTGAGTGCACCGGGACCACACCCCTATTACCAGTTGTTGACTGAACAACAAGATTAATATATTAACATGATCAAGTGCTGAAATGGGCTCTCTGGTCGGGTTATTAAAATGAATAACAAAAACTAACAAAAATATATATATATTAACATCTTTATTAACGGGGGCGGGTTCCTCTGGTTTGGGGCAAATCAGCCTACTGCCGGCGGCGAGCAGGTCCCGAGGACTGCGGCGCCCCGAGCGGTACTCCTCCCAGTAGGTAGGGCCCCATAGGGGCTTTTTCGACACGGCGACACGGCGATTTTTAAAATCGACAACGCGACATTGGGGTTGTCTTAGAATCGACATGCGACATAAGACTTAGCGACACGCGACATGGAACTTTTCTTAAAATCGACACGCGACATGGACCTATTCTTAAAATCGACACGCGACATGCACCTTTTCTTAAAATCGACACGCGACATGGACCTTTTTCTTAAAATCGACACGCGACATGGCTACCCCCCGTCAGGGGCCCTAGTAGGTGACAAGCCGAGCGTTGCATGCCTTCGATCCTGCCCGTACACGACGCACCATATCTTCCCGAGATACGAACCGAGCCGTGACCGAAACCAGTTGCGCCTCCCTGTCCAAGACAGGTGTGGGGGCCCTGACAGGTCACCAAGCGATAGAGATGGACCAGCTGTTCTTAATAGTTAATAGCTCTCGTAGGGTCCTATGTCCTGCAATTTTTTGCAGACAAACTAATTAGGCGATTTGCTAAATTCAAAGACGTGATATAAGTTACCGACGGGCTCAATACGTGACCTAATGTACAGCGTCATTAAATGAACACTCTGAACGTTATAGCGACTTTCCCGATTTTTGGTCCTATCTACCAATGGTTAAGGAACAAACAAAAAAATCCTGTGACCTTGACCTTGACGTACATACCCCGCTAACGAACTTGACCGAGATATGTCGATTACCTATCGACGGGTAAAGTTACAGAACAAAATGTTGCGTTTTGCGACCTACAGAGCGGACACACACACACACAGGCAAACGATCGAACAAAGTGATCGAAGATTTTACGTCATAATAAGTGCACTTTATACGGTACCCTTTATACAGCAGAATGTAAAATGACTTGTATGTGTACAAACCTGATATTGGGTCCCCTGCGCCTCTTCGTAATCTTCCTTCCTGTGCCTTGTTTGGGTAACGAGCAGGATATCGTTTATTGTTCATTCCACAGCGCAGGGGTCCCCTAACCCCCCCCCCCCTTCCCTCGCCCCCCCACCCACCACTGATTTACTGTGCCTGTGGATCAGGAGGGTAAAGTTACATGGCAACTGGCAACGGTTGCGCTTGCCTCACGCGCAGTGGCAGGGGGTGCATTTTCCCTGCGCGGGGAAGGGACAGGCGTCATCCAGAGCCCCCAAGTCAGTCAGCTTGGATCAGCTAGGACGCGAGAGCCACCGCCGAGCTGCATACACGCCGGTGACTCGGATCTGACTTAGGACTCAAAAATACGAACCGGGAATACAGTCAGTGCACGGTAAGCAGGTAAGTTGCATAACTGTCAGTGTCTAATTTGGATGCCATTTTCTTTCTCGCCGATGACCACAAAAGAGCGTACGTTCTCTTTTTCCATATTCCCTGTAGATCGATGGCATGGATGGCACATGCCCCCATCACTGCAGTAAGGTAGTCCCCCCCCCCCTCCCCACCTCTCTCCGAGCGTGTTTGGTGGTTCTCAATCGCAGTCGTACCCAAGCAACAAGTGGTCCTGAAAATGGTCCGTGAGAGTTATCGATTACATACTGTTTCGTTCTGTATTCAGTCACACTAATTTTTCTCTTGGCGCGTGTGTTTGTAAGTCAGTCCTGTTAATTTGCTGTTCACTGGTAGGAAAATGGACAATATTACAGGCAACCTAGCCTGTGTCAGGTACGTAAGCAAATAGCAAAACAGAGAAGAGGTTCTCAAGGGCGTGTTTGTTTCGTCTACGGTGCTATTATTACATGTAAAGTTGTTAATATATTATATCATCGCATGCATGGGCGTGTCCAGGGGGGTGGGGGTGAGGGGGGGGGGGCACTGACAGGGGGCCCGGGCCCCCTCTTTTCAAATTATGTGCCCCACCCACCTTGTCGTCAAAATAATAATGGATCCTTTGGTCACACTTTTGTTCACCCCCCCCCCAGACCCCCACGGGGGTGGGGGGGGGGGGGCACTGACAAAGGGCCTGTGCCCCCCCTTTTTAAATTATGTGCCCCACCCCCCTGGTCGTCAAAATAGTAATGGACCCTTTGGTCACACTTTTGTTCCCCCCCCCCCCCCCCACCCCCTAACCTATCAAGGAAATTATGCAGCTGCACACACCCCTGGCATGCTACTTTGATGGCCGTTGAAGGAGTAAGACAGAGGGGACATATCCCCCACCCCTTTTTTTTATAGGAAGAACGCTGTTTTTCAATGCAAACTTTAGGCCATCTCAAGCATGGACCCCCCTTTTTGAGGAAAAATGCCCATCTGCTGCTCAAAATTGGACCCCCCGCCCCCACCACCCATAACTTAAGGCAAACTACATGAGTAAGTTCCCATCCCTTTTCAAATTCCTGGATCCTGCCATGGATATATCGTGCTGATGTGGTCAGGGGGGTAGTGATGCTATGCAAAAGGGCAGAGTGGAGTGGGGGACAGAAAATGGGTCTTATATAATATTTTGTATTTGATCTATAACAACTAAATTTGTCTGGCTACAGGAGACTGACTTATCCCTAATACAATTTGAATATGTAACATTATTTGAATTCAGCTTGGCACAAAAAATATAGGTTTGTGCTCACAGAAAAGAGGAAACAGGCAAAATAGGAGTCATTTATAGGTGGCAGATATATATACTGAGCTATATGTTATGCAGGTATTTTGCCTGGTCAAGTCTTTGAAGGTTATTTTGCAGATCCCAACTCACATTTCACTTGCAAAGCCTGATGCTTGTAGCAGTAAATCGAATATGATGTCATATATATATGCTAATAATCTGTTGTAGTTTCAAGGATTGGTACAGAAAACTGGGGAATAGTGAGCTTGCCAAACATATCATGTCTATGTTGCCTAAAAGAGTAATATAAATTGTAACTTTCACCCTCAATGTCTTAAAACAAACCAAGTGATAGGTTTTGGCCAAAATAGCCTTACTTTATCCAAATTTTTTGTGTGAGATCTAGGTTACTTACTAACCATTATAATATCATTCTTGTAATAATACAGACATCAATGTTCCAATCTAAATATTTCAAATATACCTGTATATTATCTATGTTATAGAAGTTTGATATTTCCCATATGAAAGTTTAATGTACCATGGTATACCATGGTAAATATTGTGCTTATTGTACCATGGTAAATGTACCATGGTGTGCCAGAGTATTTTTGACAAGTACCTTGGTACAATGACCATGGTACATTTACCATGGTACATTTACCATAGTATAACATGGTACATATGCTATACTATACTATGGTAAATGTACCATGATATAATGTGGTAACTCTACCATACTTTTTAATATGATTTTGTGTGGCATATTTACCATAGCACCCCAGTAACGAGTATGCAATGGCAGATTTGACACAGGCACGTGTCCTCAAGCATCAGATTATCAAAGTGATGGTACCGGTAATAATACTTAAATGAGAAATCATGGTATTTTTGTCATCCTTTTATAGTGCATGTATATGTATGTACAAGTAAACAACCACACATATTGCAGGTGTTGCAGATTAATTATATAAGCAGACCTGCATGGTACCATGTTTCTCACATGTACCAAGACATCTCAAAAGATAGATATTGTATAATATGTAGCTCAATTAATTTCATCACTTTTAATTAAAGAGCTTACGTGAAACTTGGATGCCAAAGGTATATCAGATCAGCGTCTTTGGGAAGCATTGATGACTCTCTGCAAATATAAAGTATAATACAAATATCAGTGATATCATAAGCAATTGCTGTGACCGGCACATGCATGTACTAAAATAAATGTGTAGGCCAATATTTTGTATTTCAAATAAATAAATTCTAAGATGGAACTGAAAATATATGGTAGATAAAATCTCAACTGAGCAAGCCTAGCATGCAGGACAGGTACTGACACAAGTTTGAATTTGTATAAGTCTCTTAGCCATGCCCAGCCATAAAGCCAGCATTTACAACTCACCTTAATTGAGTCACTGTATGGGTCAAAAAATTAGCCTCTCCTCCAACTTTGTCCACAGAGCAGCTAGGGCGCGCACATGTGGCAAGTAGTGTTGGCGTACAGACGGATGAGGGTCCAGAAGCCATAAACAAGATTGGGTCCATACTGACCCCTCAGATCTGGCAGTTGTAAAACTGTCGCTAATGTGAGCATTCTCTCAATTGTTGGCCCCATCTCAAAAGTAAAAGTCACTTTAGTTTCGCCCCCAGGTTCAACGATCTCACTCGGTGGACAGCTTTCTTTTACCAACCGAGGAGACCGAAGCTATGTAGCTATATTTCATCGAACCCATTCATTTGTTTGCAACAAGGAAGCTATAAAAATATCTTAGTCGGTATATATAAATGGCCGGCATATATTCTTAACCTGTAATTGTACTTGGAGCCTGAATGCGCTGATTACAAAATACAAATGCGACGCCTATTTGCACTGGTGCCCAACGTAATTCGACGACCAGAGAGAGACATAACCGACTGCCCGACTGCCCGGGACAGTTGAATTACATGGTCGGACAGGTCAGAATACTGGTTGTTTGCCCGACGGGGCAGGCGAACATTTTTATCGGTTACACAGAGCAAGCAACCTGCAGGCACTAATCAGTGCGCAGTAGCTTTCGTGTTTTGGCCCCGACAATGTAACATCGAAAACCTGTGGTAGTACTGAAATACAATACAAATACATTTCTCAGTTTGATCGGACAGGTAAATTTTCAGGGGGGCAGGTCAATCTCAACACCACATGCCCGACAGGACAGGCGACATCGAAAGTAACTGTCTATCCCCGCCGACGCTCGTATACAACGGTGATTAACTGGTACCGTCAATTACAAAAACAGGGATATTTTTCTGGTTGCGATATAACTTTCATTATTATATAAACAAAAAGTAAATATCGGACAGGCAGGGCGCACAAATTGGCGGTTTTTGTGAGTTTAGAAGCCAGCGCATTGATAGGCCACCTGCCACTGTGCAGACCGGTTGGCTCCGTCGATATCGGTAGAGAACGTCGCCTGTTTGATCGGAGGATTGAGTGTTCAATGCCTAATTACGGCTTTTTTGTCGATTTACTGTTTGCGACAAATAACCCATATTTTCTCAAGAAAAAGTGGTCCTTAATTCCCTCCATTCTAATCTGTGATTCTGCGAATAAGATTTGTTCCGGCGATCCCGCTGGTTTGCTTTAATGTGGAAATACTAACTTCAACGTTTTCATTATTACGATTGAATAAATCGTCGCGATATCCTTTAAACCGCCGTTGCGTAGTAATGCGTGGCGGTTTTCAGGCCCCCGGGAGGCTGGCCACCTGCATACCCTAGAAGCGCCGTTGCGTAGTAATGCGTGGCGGTTTTCAGGCCCCCGGGAGGCTGGCCACCTGAATACCCTAGAAGCGCCGTTGCGTAGTAATGCGGACCGGTCTCACTTTAAAAGACACTAATCTCGCGAAAAGACAGCCCAAATGCCAATTAACCCCGATTTGAAGCTGTTGAACCGGCTGATTCGGTTTGTAATGTCTTTACTGCGGGCAGGAATGCAAAAATGTATTGTTTAATTGGGTTCATATGCATATTTAACAAATATTTCAACACGGACGCCGTTAAGGGATCGGTACGGCTGCCGCTATGTTGGACTTGCCCGTTGCCTCACTAGATGGCGTGCAGTATCGTATACATGTTTGCGTTATGAAGTCTTTTCGCGACAAGACGATAATGCGACACTCTAATCGTAAATGGGACATGTATCGCCTGAAACTTTTTGTTTTAATTCATCAAAATTGGGTGGCTTTTTCCCACGAAATAAAATGTTAGTATTATTGGGGTAGGAGACACGCATGCCGCAGTTATGTGACACCAATTAGTTGAGGTAGAAGTCGGAAGACACCCGGTTTCGGGGCGCCGGTTTCGTGCAGGGCTAATCAGTTAACACCAATTTGTTTGTTACATCGAGTTTACATCTAAGGGCAGTTCAGTTCAGCAAAGGCTTTTCATCACTTGGCTTGTTACATGACTGTGTCGAGAGGTTTGGAGCAAAAGGTAAATAACAATGGGGTAGAAGTCGGGACTTCTCAAAGGCTGTGTCCGCTCAACAGACGGCCAACTCGTGGTCACGGCACCCACTGGCGGCAAGAAACCATGCCAGCGCAAACGGAAGCGCTCCGCTAAAACGACGACGACAAGTAAGAAGAAGGCGTAATGTGTGTGGTGTGATGTGTGTAAATAAATTGTACAAATCTACTATGCTAATAATGCTTTAAGTGTCTTTTAGCAGCGATACATGTCTCTTTTACGCCGATGTAACCGTCTTTTCGCGAAAAGACCTCATAACGCAAACATGTATGTAACATCATTTGTCGCGTTACGCCATCTAGTGAGGCAACGGGCAAGTGTCTATCCAACATGGCGGCAGTCGTATCGATCGCTGAACGGGGTCCGTGTTGAAATATTTGTTAAATATGCATATGAGCCCGATTAAACAATACATATTTGCATTCCTGCCCGTAGTAAAGATATTACAAACCGAATCAGCCGGTTCAACAGCTTCAAATCGGGGTTAATTGGCATTTGGGCTGTCGCTATAAAGTGAGACCGATGCGGACTGCACGTGCAGGCCCCGGGCGGCCAGCCGCCTGAGTACCCTAAAACCACAACCGACGCCTGTGAAAGTAACCTTGTGACGACGTCGACGCGTCCTCGTCCTCCCTGACAACCAACCGACGCCTGTGAAAGTAACCTTGTGACGACGTGGACGTGTCCTCGCCCTCCCATATAACGGACCGACGTCTGTGAAACTAACATTGTGACGATGTGGACGTGTCCTCGCCCTCCCTGACCACCGACCGACGTCTGTGAAAGTAACCTTGTGACGACGTCGACGCGTCCTCGTCCTCCCTGACAACCAACCGACGCCTGTGAAAGTAACCTTGTGACGACGTGGACGCATCCTCGCCCTCCCTGACAACCGACTGACGTCTGTGGAAGTAACCTTGTGACGACGTCGACGCGTCCTCGTCCTCCCTGACAACCAACCGACGCCTGTGAAAGTAACCTTGTGACGACGTCGACGCGTCCTCGTCCTCCCTGACAACCAACCGACGCCTGTGAAAGTAACCTTGTGACGACGTCGACGCGTCCTCGTCCTCCCTGACAACCAACCGACGCCTGTGAAAGTAACCTTGTGACGACGTGGACGCATCCTCGCCCTCCCAGGCAACCGACCGACGCATGTGAAACTAACCTGTTGACTACGCGTAGAAGTGTCCTCGCCCTCCCTGACAACCACCGACGCCTGTGAGACTAACATTGTGACGCTGTGGACGCGTCCTCGCCCTCCCTGACAACCACCGACGTCTGTGAGACTAACATTGTGACGATGTGGACGCGTCCTCGCCCTCCCTGACAACCACCGACGCCTGTGAAACTAACATTTTAACGACGTGGACGCGTCCTCGCCCTTCTATACAACGCACCGACGTCTGTGAAACTAACATTTTAACGACGTGGACGCGTCCTCGCCCTCCCTGACAACCACCGACGTCTGTGAAACTAACATTTTAACGATGTGGACGCGTCCTCGCCCTCCCATACAACGGACCGACGCCTGTGAAACTAACCTTGTGACGATGTGGACGCGTCCTCGCCCTCCCTGACAACCACCGACGTCTGTGAAACGAACATTTTAACGATGTGGACGCGTCCTCGCCCTCCTATACAACGCACCGACGCCTGTGAGACTAACATTGTGACGATGTGGACGCGTCCTCGCCCTCCCTGACAACCACTGACGTCTGTGAAACTAACATTTTAACGATGTGGACGCGTCCTCGCGATCCCATACAACGGAATGACGCCTGTGAACTAACCTTGTGACGATGTGGACGCGTCCAAGCCCTTCCAGACAACCAACCGACCCCTAAACTTTGTGACGATATGGATCGACGCATCTTTGCCCTCCCTGATAACCGACCGACGCCTGTCAAACTAAACTTGTGACGATGTGGACGCGTCCTCGCCCCCTGGCAAGCAGTCAGCGATTTTTTATAACGAAAGTACAGACTCGTTACCATGGAGGTCGTTGCGTCCAAGCCCTGCCTGGCAACCCGTCTGCTCGAGGCCTAATTTTTGTTTTTTTGCTCTTTACTCTGGTTAAAATCGTAGATATAGTGAAGCGCATTCAATTATTATACATCATTTATTTATTACACTTTGCCGTTGAACACTATTTGTAATTGTAATTAGTTTAACCAGATTTTGAAGCTGGGATATTTCATTGAATTTAATAATTGAGCATGTGCCACTAAGTGAGAATTCACTTCACATGGGCGGATCCAGGGGTGGGGGGAGTTCAGGGGGTCCAGACCCCCATCTCTGTTTAATAAAGAATGCCGTTTTCGAATGTACAATTTTGGCCATCAAAGGTGTGGATCCCCCTATTTTTGTACACTATGTATTTACATGTATTTAAAAGAGATTTAGGCCTATGAGTAAAGAATTATTGACAGACAACTGATGTACACTAAAAACTGCCTTAAATCTTCCTCACGAAATCCATATAACTTATTTATATTAGCAAAGCTATCTCCATATTGAACATGTTGAAAGGTGACAAAAGATATGATGGGTGTCACACATTGAGGATACAATATCAGAAAGTTAATAGCAAAGGAATATTTGTATTTCTGTAAATGTAACTGTATTTTCCCCTCAATATTCGGATATGCTTCTTACTATAGAAAACTGATTGCTTTAGAGTAAAGACAAAAATAATTTCAATATAGTTAATTACAAGATGGGGAAATTATTGTATTAACATACAGTTGAGTTATATGTTGGTTGGTTGTATATTCAGGACGTTTAGGCAATTCTGGTCATATCTTGTTTGATCTCTCTCGACCTTATTTCATTGAGCTGTGAGGGGACATGGTGACGCATTGTAAATATATAGTGAGCAGACTACGCAATATTTGATTTAAATTAATGTCCCATTATTTCTCGGTTGTCCCATAATTTTAAGGAACTCTGGGACACTGGGACCCGCCCTCTGGCCTACCGATCAAACTCACTGTGGTTAATTTTCTTATTTTTTTGCATTTCACCCCGCCCCCCTACGCACCTCGACCGTGCGGCCAAACCCGGCACGTGCATATATCATGCAAGTTCTTATAAGAAGCCACGGTATGTGTTTGTTGAGATTTCTATCTAATCTTTTTTAGCCCTCGAAAGGGTTGCATACAGACCCTTTCTGTAATCGTGAACAAGCCAATCATTTGGATTCATTTGTCCACACATGGGCCATCCTGCACTACTGGTGAGTGTGTAACATTTGATCTTTACCCCTGCCTTTAGGATGTCATCAACTGGGGCCATCGGTAGCCTACTCAAGAATACGCAAAAGCAACTCAGCAGCATCAGGGGCTCCGCTCTGAAAAGTCGGAGGAAGACACAAGCGAACCAGCCACACAGCGCTCCACAGACCGTGGCCTCACACAGCGCTCCACGGACCGCGGCCTCACACAGCGCTCCACGGACCGCGGCCTCACACAGCGCTCCACAGACCGCGACCTCACACAGCGCTCCACGGACCGCGGCATCAGACAGCGCTCCACAGACCGTGGCCTCACACAGCGCTCCACGGACCGCGGCCTCACACAGCGCTCCACGGACCGCGGCCTCACACAGCGCTCCACAGACCGCGGCCTCACACAGCGCTCCACGGACCGCGGCATCAGACAGCGCTCCACAGACCGTGGCCTCACACAGCGCTCCACGGACCGCGGCATCAGACAGCGCTCCACGGACCGCGGCCTCACACAGCACTCCACGGACCGCGGCCTCACACAGCGCTCCACGGACCGCGGCATCAGACAGCGCTCCACAGACCGTGGCCTCACACAGCGCTCCACGGACCGCGGCATCAGACAGCGCTCCACAGACCGTGGCCTCACACAGCGCTCCACGGACCGCGGCATCAGACAGCGCTCCACAGACCGTGGCCTCACACAGCGCTCCACAGACCGCGGCCTCACACAGCGCTCCACGGACCGCGGCATCAGACAGCGCTCCACAGACCGTGGCCTCACACAGCGCTCCACGGACCGCCGCCTCACACAGCGCTCCACGGACCGCGGCCTCACACAGCGCTCCACAGACCGCGGCCTCACACAGCGCTCCACGGACCGCGGCATCAGACAGCGCTCCACAGACCGTGGCCTCACACAGCGCTCCACGGACCGCGGCATCAGACAGCGCTCCACGGACCGCGGCCTCACACAGCACTCCACGGACCGCGGCCTCACACAGCGCTCCACGGACCGCGGCATCAGACAGCGCTCCACAGACCGTGGCCTCACACAGCGCTCCACGGACCGCGGCATCAGACAGCGCTCCACAGACCGTGGCCTCACACAGCGCTCCACGGACCGCGGCATCAGACAGCGCTCCACAGACCGTGGCCTCACACAGCGCTCCACAGACCGTGGCCTCACACAGCGCTCCACAGACCGCGGCCTCACACAGCGCTCCACGGACCGCGGCATCAGACAGCGCTCCACAGACCGTGGCCTCACACAGCGCTCCACGGACCGCGGCCTCACACAGCGCTCCACGGACCGCGGCCTCACACAGCGCTCTACAGACCGCGGCCTCACACAGCGCTCCACGGACCGCGGCATCAGACAGCGCTCCACAGACCGTGGCCTCACACAGCGCTCCACGGACCGCGGCATCAGACAGCGCTCCACGGACCGCGGCCTCACACAGCACTCCACGGACCGCGGCCTCACACAGCGCTCCACGGACCGCGGCATCAGACAGCGCTCCACAGACCGTGGCCTCACACAGCGCTCCACGGACCGCGGCATCAGACAGCGCTCCACAGACCGTGGCCTCACACAGCGCTCCACGGACCGCGGCATCAGACAGCGCTCCACAGACCGTGGCCTCACACAGCGCTCCACAGACCGCGGCCTCACACAGCGCTCCACGGACCGCGGCATCAGACAGCGCTCCACAGACCGTGGCCTCACACAGCGCTCCACGGACCGCGGCCTCACACAGCGCTCCACAGACCGCGGCCTCACACAGCGCTCCACGGACCGCGGCATCAGACAGCGCTCCACAGACCGTGGCCTCACACAGCGCTCCACGGACCGCGGCCTCACACAGCGCTCCACGGACCGCGGCATCAGACAGCGCTCCACGGACCGCGGCCTCACACAGCGCTCCACGGACCGCGGCCTCACACAGCGCTCCACAGACCGCGGCATCCGACAGCGCTCC
Source organism: Arenicola marina (assembly GCA_964019135.1). NCBI lineage: Eukaryota > Metazoa > Annelida > Polychaeta > Arenicolidae > Arenicola > Arenicola marina. The sequence continues at coordinate 15,616,358 of OZ025251.1, read as the reverse complement.
ACGGACCGCGGCCTCACATAGCGCTCCACGGACCGCGGCCTCACACAGCGCTCCACAGACCGTGGCCTCACACAGCGCTCCACGGACCGCGGCATCAGACAGCGCCCCGCGGATCATGTCCTCATGCTACAATGTTAAACCAAGGAAGAGAAAGAAAAGTAAAATGGAAGTCGACACAGACGAGATGGAGGCGTATGTCGTGTCAAACCGCCGAGCTGAGTCACTCTCCACGGGGACTGGCCGCCCAAGCAAGGTCAGGCGTATTCACGTTAAAGCAGAGGTGCACAGGGATCCCTTGGAGAGTACGTCGGTGTCTCTCCTCGACCCCCCGCCATGTAGGCATGACTTTACGGTGCGGGTCACACGGTTGTATGACTACACCGGTGCGCGGATCGCAGAGGATACCTCGTTGATACCTTATGAGCCGGAGAACAACTTCCCACTACATCATGGAGAAGGTCGCGACCGGAGCGCCCTCACCGGGGGGGACGCCGGTTACGACGAGAACACGCTCAGCGAGATGCTCTCGTACCCCTTGACCTCTACCCCTCTAAGGTCACGGCCTCAGCCGGAATATGAGGCTGCGTCCACTCAGCAAAGCGGTCTTGAGGTATTCAGCAAAGAGAGCAAAGAACTGGAAGGGCGCCGCCGACACGGTAACACCAACTGTGGGAGAGATCCACTAGTCAACCGACTTGAACCCGAGGCTGGAAAGCGGACGACGATTCCGCATGCGCGTCACGGGGGCCACGGCCGGAAGCGTCACAGTGGCCACCAGGGGGCGTCACTTGGCAAGCCGAGCACCCAGCAGGCACCTCTCACCATCACGGAATTTTGCCACCGGAAAGGTATTATCCTGAATGGGAAATCTCCACGGAAAGCCATAAAGGATGATACGTTAAACACCTCTTCGGCCGCAAAACGAAATACCTTTAGAACGCCTTCGGCCGTAAAACCGGAGAATTTTAAACTACCATCGGCCGTAAAACAGGACGTTTTTAGAACACCATCGGCAGTAAAACAAGATATTTTTAGAACATCATCGGCCATTAATAAGGACAATTGTCGAACAGCTATCGCAAAACAGGACGCTTGTCGAACACCTATGGCAAAACAGGACACTTATCGAACACCTATCGCAAAACCAGATGGAAGAAACCACACCCCCTTGCCGTTAGACCCCGTGGTGAAGTTGCGGCGTTTATCTCGAACTGACATGGAGAAGCCCTACAAGCGATTTCTGGAGGGGGTAATGAAGCGAGAATCGGGACGCGCGCACGGTGGTGCCACCATCGCCAAGGGACTAATGGCCGAGGCTCTCCCCGAGGGGGCGCTGTCCATGTCTGGCTACCCGGCCGGTGACTCCCGCGGCGGACTGGAGGCCGTGGGGGGGCGGCACTCCTTCCGGGCAGCGCGTTTTCACCACCGCATGGACTCCACTGGCAAACGGACCTTCAAACCTGAAGAACACTTTGACTTGGACAGCAAGCGGCGGATCTTTAAACAGTACAGTGAGAAACGAGATGAACGGAAACGGAAGTTCACGAATAGGCGGGCCCGGCAACGGCTCAGGGAATATGAACAACAGAACAAGGTGGATGCACCAAAACTCGTGAAATCCCTTGTAGTGGCATTGACGCGCCTGCCTCAAGCCGTCGTGGATAAGTACATAATGAAGTCTCGAGGCCTCGACCACTGTGTGGAGCGACGGGCCAAGCGGCCTGCCAGTCCCGTCCGCGACCATATATGGGGCAATGGCAATTCTGAGGGCGCCATGGGCACCAGGGAGAGTGGGCAATGTGGCGCCACAGAGGGCGCCATGGTCACCGGGGAGATTGGGCAATGTGGCGCCACAGAGGGCGCCATGGTCACCGAGGAGATTGGGCACTGTGGCGCCACGGAGGGCGCCATGGTCACCGGGGAGATTGGGCAATGTGGCGCCACAGAGGGCGCCATGGTCACCGAGGAGATTGGGCACTGTGGCGCCACAGAGGGCGCCATGGTCAGTGGGGAGATTGGGCAGTGTGGCGCCACAGTGGGCGCTATGGTCACCGGGGAGATTGGGCACTGTGGCGCCACAGAGGGCGCCATGGTCACCGGGGAGATTGGGCAATGTGGCGCCACAGAGGGCGCCATGGTCACCGAGGAGATTGGACACTGTGGCGCCACAGAGGGCGCCACGGTCACCGGGGAGATTGGACACTGTGGCGCCACAGAGAGCGCCACAGGCACCGGGGAGATTGGACAATGTGGCGCCACAGAGAGCGCCACAGGCACCGGGGAGATTGGACAATGTGGCGCAACAGAGGACATAGCTATCGCCCCGACCAGCGAGGAAAATGTCATGAACGACCTTGTCTCTATCGCCCTGAGGAGTAAAGACGATTGCACAAGGGAGGAGACAGTCCCCGCGACATGTGTTGAGGCCAGTAGCGTCACGAGCAGACCCGGGGAATGTGTGGAACAGGACCATGCAGATGTCACTCAAGAAAAAGAGAGAGGAGGCAGCATGGAAGGCGCTGCTGTCCTTGGAGAGATTGGAAAAGAAAGTAATGTCAATGGCGCTATTCAAGAGCTTGAGAGACAAGTCGGCGTAGATGGCGTTTCTGTCACTCAAAACATCAAGAGAAAAGGCCAGGGTATCAGGACACCGCTCTCCATGGAGGATAAAGCCAAGAACGCATCTAATGTTACGAGCGAAATTAAAGAAGGGCCTACTATCAAACGAGAAAATGAAAAAGGGGCCAATGTCGCACCCGAGTTTAAAGGGCCTACTGTCAAACGAGAGAATGAAGAAGGGCCTACTGTCAAACGAGAGAATGAAGAAGGGCCTACTGTCAAACGAGAGAATGAAGAAGGGCCTACTGTCAAACGAGAGAATGAAGAAGGGCCTACTGTCAAACGAGAGAATGAAGAAGGGGCCAATGTCGCACGCGAGAAGGAAGGGCCTACTGTCACGCGAGAAATTGAAGAAGGGTCTACTGTAACGAGCGAACTTGAAGAAGGGCCTACTGTCAAACGAGAGATTGAAGAAGGGTCTACTGTCATGCGAGAAATTGAAGAAGAGTCTACTGTCACGCGAGAAGTTGAAGGGGCTACTGTCACGAGCAAAATTGCAGAAGAGCCTACTGTCAAACGAGAAATTGAAGAAGAGTCTACTGTCACGCGAGAAGTTGAAGGGGCTACTGTCACGAGCAAAATTGCAGAAGAGCCTACTGTCACACGAGAAATTGAAGAAGGGCCTACTGTCACACGAGAAATTGAAGAAGGGTCTACTGTCATGCGAGAAATTGAAGAAGAGTCTACTGTCACGCGAGAAGTTGAAGGGGCTACTGTCACGAGCAAAATTGCAGAAGAGCCTACTGTCAAACGAGAAATTGAAGAAGACTCTACTGTCACGCGAGAAATTGATGAAGGGTCTAATGTCACAATAGGACTTGAAGGGTCTGCTGTCACGTGCGAAATTTTAGGTGCCCTTTTTGTTAAACGAGAGATTGAACAAGGGTCTACTGTCACACGAGAAATTGAAGAAGGGCCTACTGTCACACGAGAAATTGAAGAAGGGTCTACTGTCATGCGAGAAATTGAAGAAGAGTCTACTGTCACGCGAGAAGTTGAAGGGGCTACTGTCACGAGCAAAATTGCAGAAGAGCCTACTGTCAAACGAGAAATTGAAGAAGACTCTACTGTCACGCGAGAAATTGATGAAGGGTCTAATGTCACAATAGGACTTGAAGGGTCTGCTGTCACGTGCGAAATTTTTGGTGCCCTTTTTGTTAAACGAGAGATTGAACAAGGGTCTACTGTCACACGAGAAATTGAACAAGGGTCTATTGTCACACGAGAAATTGAAGAAGGGTCTGTTGTCACACGAGAAATTGAAGCAGGGTCTACTGTCACTCGAGAGGTTGAAGAAGGGCCTATTGTAACCAACGAAATTGCAGAAGGGCCTACAGTCACACGAGAAATTGAAAAGGGGCCTACTGTCACACGAGAACTTGAAGAATGGCCTACTGTCAAACGAGAAATTGAAGAAAGGTTTATTGTCACACAAGAAATTGAAGAATGGCCTAATGTCGCACGCGAAATTGAAGAAGGGTCTACTGTCACACGGGACATTGAAGAAGGCTCTATTGTCACACGAGAAATTGAAGAATGGCCTAATGTCACACGCGAAATTGAAGAAGGGTCTACTGTCACACGGGAAATTGAAGAAGGCTCTATTGTCACACGAGAAATTGAAGAATGGCCTAATGTCGCCCGCGAAATTGAAGAGGTGTCTCGTGTCACACAACAACTTGAAGCCGGTCCTGCTGTCATACGAGAGGTTGAAAAAGGGCCTAATGTCACACGAGAAGTTGAAGAAGGAGAGTGGGTGAGAGGCACGGCTATCTCCCCCTCCGCCATCGGCCAGCAGGAGGCCGGAGAGAATGTACCTATCATTGAGGATATCATAAGAGACAACTATCCAGGGGATGTTTCCGTCGTTCGTGAGATAAACGCGGAAAGCTCCGCTCTCAGTCAGAAGATTAACCCACGTGGCAAGCTGGAGAGTCGGTACACTATCCAGAACGGTATAATAACGATGCGGCCCTCCATCGAGGAGGAGATTGCTGACGCGACGGAATGTCAACAGCAGCCGCTCAGGTTGCGTCTTCGGCGTGTGTCCGCTGGCCGCTACGTGCGGCTGGGGAAAGCTGGAGATGCTGCTGTGGCTGAAGGGCCAGATGCTGGTACTGATGGCAGATTTATTGGGTAAGTGTCTAATTTATATAGAGGCTTGGGTTCATGCATTATGTCATTTAGATCAGTGTTTATGATTATATGTACGAGTACTAGTTTCCTAAGGTCTGTTAATGCACGTGCCACTGGGTTGTCGTCCTTTAGCGTCATTTCTGTACCCAGTTTCTGCAAACTCCGTCTTTGGAAGACGTTTTGTTGACTACTCTTACGAGTATTTCTTGTCTTGAATAAAAAGTCCTCCAAATTGTATGAGAAAGAAACCCACTGATATTATATTAGAAATGTATATATTAATGTAATTATCGCTTACTCGACCCTTATAGGTCATTGGACAGTACGCTGGAATGGTCTGCGCCCGAGGGAGGACCAGAGAGTCCCGACTGTGACAACGACCCTTTCTGTCCCCCACCGATGAAGCCCAGCTGTGACCTTCACTGCGGAGAACCCAACTGGAAAGTGTCTGTCCTGGCTGAACTCCTGTCCAGCAGTGGCTCGGACACAGACAACTGCTGCCGCCTGCCAGTCGCTCGGAATGCGTGGCCAGACAGCCCTCCGAGCCCTACGCAGACACGCTTGCCAACGGCCCACGCTCTTCAACCCGAGGCCCGCGGGAATCACGTGGCAGGGGGAGGGACCACTTGCGAGCGTGCCTCTCGAGAGCGGAAGATCCCCACGGCAGGACGCGATACCGCGGCCCCGACAGCCTACCAGGGAGGGACTGATCACCACGATCAGGGTTGTTATGTAGTTGGTCGGGGGACTCAGCCCCTCACACTGAGCACGGTCAGAAATGTCCCTGTTTTCCGTGTGGATGCGCAGATGGGCGCTGCGTGGGGTGCCTCCGAGAAGCCGTCGCTTCCGACACCAACCGTTGAGACACCATCCGTGAATCCGTCAGTTCTGACGCCACCCGGAAAGGCGCTAGTTTCGGCACCAAGCCAGAAGCCGAGACGGAAACAAAGGCGAAAGCTGTCCTCACCTGCACGGCTTGCAAACCCAGGCGGCATGACGTCATCATTTACTGGGACCTCCTTAACTTGCCCCATGGCGTCATCATTTACTGGGACCTCCTTAACTGGCCCCACGACGTCATCATTTACTGGGACCTCCTTAACTTGCCCCATGACGTCATCATTTACTGGGACCTCCTTAACTTGCCCCATGACTTCATCATTTACTGGGACCTCCATAACTTGTCACATGACGTCATCATTTGCAGGGTGCTCACCCCCTGGCGCCATGACGTCATCATCTACAAGTTTGCCTATTGCTGGCACCATGACGCCATCGTCCGTATGTCTTGCCCTTGCTAACACGATGACGTCATCACTTAGCCGTGTCGGTAGTGTGACTGGTGCGCCCTCAGTGCCATCGGGCGCTAGGTGTCGCGACCAGCCGCCGCCGCTGATACCGCTATCCTCCGTGCAGCATGTATACCGGGGAGCCTACGGGGTGACTGCCGCGATGGGTAACTCTAGCGCTGGTCCTGGGTGCTTGCACCGCGCTGTTATCCCTCAAACGGTAGTCCATGGCCGAGGAGTCCCCTCACTGGCCACGACCGGTGCTGCCTCCTGTCGAGTGAGTTCCACGATGGCCGCCCCAGGTGCTGCCTCCTGGAGATATAATTCCACGATGGCCGCCCCAGGTGCTGCCTCCTGTCCAGTTAATTCCGCGACGGTCGCTCCCACTGCTGCCTCCTGGCGAGAAAATAATGCTATGGCCGCCCTAGGTGCTGCCTCCTGGCGACATAATTCTCCGACGGCCGCCCCAAGTGCTGCCTCCTGGCGAGTGAATTGCGCGATGGCCGCCCCAGCCCCAGGTGCTGCCTCCTGGCGACAGAATTCTCCGATGGCCGCCCCAGGTGCTGCCTCCTGGCGACAAACTTCTCCGATGGCCGTCCCAATTGCTGCCTCCTGTCCGCAGGTTTCTACAATGGCCGCGCCACGGAGTACACACATGGGAGTGAACTCCACTGCTGCCACCTGGTCTGGGCGCCATCCACCAGGCTCCGCTCAATGTCACGCCCAATGTCCGTCGGCTACCGCAGCCTGTCGACCACAATCCCAAGTCACCCTAAATGTAATCCCGCGAACCACTTCCGGCGCGAGCACAGATTCAAGCACTTACCCCTTGTGCGACGCAAACTCCGCGGGGACAGCCACTGCCAGTGGTGCCCCCTGGCGGCGCCCGCAGTCGATGAGCTCTGTCGCCTCTTGGGGGCCATGCGTGGAGAGGCTAACAGCCGACCGACCAAGCCTCGTTGTGGGGGCTATGGGCGTCCAGGCGAATCCATATGAAACGACCGCCCATGGCGAGACCCGACTGGATCAGCCGTCCTCCGAATCAGGAAATCCGCCGCAAGGTAAGGTACTGCGAGGTACACTGCAATGCGCATCCTGAGACAGCTCCAATTAAAACACCGATAGTTGTCCTGAAGATTAGTACTCATAGTCACGTCAGAATGAAGAATAAAAATTAAATGGAAAAACCAATACTGAAAAAAAAAACTGTCCTTCGCATCGACCGCAAGAGTTACCGTCATACATCCCACGACCAGCTTTTTAATTATTTGTGGCGAATTAAACGTATTACTTGCGTTTTTCTGTGTGACACAATAAGCAAATTAATGATAATTTCATTGCCAGATGGTTGCGCCTTGATAGGGGTGTATGTCCCGTTTATTTCTCCCTCTAGATGGCAACCATTCCCAAATGACACAGCGGCCCCTTAACAGCAGTTCACAGGTAACGCAGCTGCCCCTGGACAGAAGTCCGCACGGAGCGCAGCTGCCCCGGGACAGAAGTCCGCACGGAGCGCAGCTGCCCCGGGACAGCAGTCCGCACGGAGCGCAGCTACCCTGGGACGGCAGTCCGCACGGATCGCAGCTGCCCCGGCACAGCAGTCCGCACGGAGCGCACCTGCTTCATGGCCACATCCGGCAGATGTCCCACCGCCACAAACAACGAATAACGCAGCTGGCCCTTGACAACAGTCTGCAGCACAGGCAGCTGCGTCGTGACAGCTGTCCCCATGTAACGCAGATGCCCATTGACAACAGTCAGCAGGTAACGCAGATGCCCCTTGACAACAGTCTGCACGGAGCGCAGCTGCCCCGTGGCCGCAAACAACCAGTAGCGCACTTGCCCCTTGACAACAGTCTGCAGCCCAGGCAGCTTCCCCTTCGTCACCATCAGCGGCTGGCGCAGCTGCCCCTTAACCGCAGCCTCCAGGAGTCGCAGCTTCCCCTTGGTCAGAGTCAGCTGCCGACGCAGATGCCCCTTGGTCACAGTCAGCCGCCGACGCAGATGCCGCTTGGTCACAGTCAGCCGCCGACACAGATGCCCCTTGGTCACAGTCAGCCGCCGACACAGATGTCCCTTGGTCACAGTCAGCCGCTGGCACAGATGTCCCCTGGTCACAGTCAGCCGCCGACACAGATGTCCCTTGGTCACAGTCAGCCGCCGACACAGATGTCCCTTGGTCACAGTCAGCCGCCGACACAGATGTCCCTTGGTCACAGTCAGCCGCCGACACAGATGCCCCTTGGTCACAGTCAGCCGCCGACACAGATGTCCCTTGGTCACAGTCAGCCGCCGACACAGATGCCCCTTGGTCACAGTCAGCCGCCGACACAGATGCCCCTTGGTCACAGTCGGCCGCCGACACAGATGTCCCTTGGTCACAGTCAGCCGCTGGCACAGATGTCCCCTGGTCACAGTCAGCCGCTGGCACAGATGTTCTTTGACAGCAGCCCGCAGATGGTACCTGCTGTTTTAATGATGCAACAGAGGATACGTGAGTAGCATGCAGCAACGAACTCAAGGGTTTAACTTTCGCCAACTGGACACATGGCCAAGTGGAATATGTTTGATCAAACACTTCTTAAGGCCTAACCTTTATCGAAATGTACGCATGGCCAAGTCGGATATATTTGATCACTATTTTTAAGCCTTAACTTACTTCAAATAGACACATGGCCAAGTTGGATATGTCTGACTAGATTCTTCTTAGGCCTTAACTTTCTTCAAATAGACACATGGCCAAGTGGGATATGTTTGATCAGATTCTTCTTAAGTCTTAACTTTCTTCAAATAGACACATGGCCAAGTAGGATATGTTTGATCAGATTCTTCTTAAGCCTTAACTGTTTTCAAATAGACACATGGCCAAGTGGGATATGTCTGACTAGATTCTTCTTAGGCCTTAATTTTCTCCAAATAGACACATGGCTAAGTGGGATATGTTTGATCAGACTCATTTTAAGCCTTAACTTTCTTCAAATAGACACATGGCCAAGTGGGATATGTTTGATCAGATTCTTCTTAAGCCTTAACTTTCTTCAAATAGACACCTGGCCAAGTGGGATATGTTTGATCAGATTCTTCTTAAGTCTTAACTTTCTTCAAATAGACACATGGCCAATTGGGATATGTTTGATCAGATTCTTCTTAAGCCTTAACTTTCTTCAAATAGACACCTGGCCAAGTGGGATATGTTTGATCAGATTCTTCTTAAGCCTTAACTTCCTTCAAATAGACACATGGCCAAGTGAGATATGTCTGACTAGATTCTTCTTAGGCCTTAACTTTCTTCAAATAGACACATGGCCAAGTGGGATATGTTTGATCAGATTATTTTTAAGCCTTAACTTTCTTCAAATAGACACATGGCCAAGTGGGATATGTCTGACTAGATTCTTCTTAGGCCTTAACTTTCTTCAAATAGACACATGGCCAAGTGGGATATGTTTGATTAGATTCTTCTTCAGCCTTTTTTTCTTCAAATAGGCACATGGCCAAGTGGGATATGTTTGATCAGATTCTTCTTAAGCCTTAACTTTCTTCAAATAGACACATGGCCAAGTGGGATATGTTTGATCAGATTCTTCTTAAGCCTTAACTTTCTTCAAATAGACACATGGCCAAGTGGGATATGTTTGATCAGATTCTTCTTAAGCCTTAACTTTCTTCAAATAGACACATGGCCAAGTTGGATATGTCTGACTAGATTCTTCTTAGGCCTTAACTTTCTTCAAATAGACACATGGCCAAGTAGGATATGTTTGATCAGATTTTTCTTAAGCCTGAACTTTCTTCAAATACACACATGACCAAGTGGGATATGTCTGACTAGATTCTTCTTAGGCCTTAACTTTCTTCAAATAGACACATGGCCGAGTGGGATATGTTTGATCAGATTCTTCTTAAGCCTTAACTTTCTTCAAATACACACATGGCCAAGTGGGATATGTTTGATTAGATTCTTCTTAAGCCTTAACTTTCTTCAAATAGACACATGGCCAAGTGGGATATACTTGATCAGATTCTTCTTAAGCCTGAACTTTCTTCAAATAGACACCTTGCCAAGTGGGATATGTCTGACTAGATTCTTCTTAGGCCTTAACTTTCTTCAAATAGACACATGGCCAAGTGGGATATGTTTGATCAGATTCTTCTTAAGCCTTAACTTTCTTCAAATAGACACATGGCCAAGTGGGATATACTTGATCAGATTCTTCTTAAGCCTTAACTTTCTTCAAATAGACACCTTGCCAAGTGGGATATGTCTGACTAGATTCTTCTTAGGCCTTAACTTTCTTCAAATAGACACATGGCCAAGTGGGATATGTCTCACTAGATTCTTCTTAGGCCTTAATTTTCTTCAAATAGACACATGGCCAAGTGGGATATGTTTGATCAGATTCTTCTTAAGCCTTAACTTTCTTCAAATAGACACATGGCCAAGTGGGATATGTCTGACTAGATTCTTCTTAGGCCTTAACTTTCTTCAAATAGACACATGGCCAAGTGGGATATGTTTGATCAGATTCTTCTTAAGCCTTAACTTTCTTCAAATAGACACATGGCCAAGTGGGATATGTCTCACTAGATTCTTCTTAGGCCTTAATTTTCTTCAAATAGACACATGGCCAAGTGGGATATGTTTGATCAGATTCTTCTTAAGCCTTAACTTTCTTCAAATAGACACATGGCCAAGTGGGATATGTCTCACTAGATTCTTCTTAGGCCTTAATTTTCTTCAAATAGACACATGACCAAGTGGGATATGTTTGATTAGATTCTTCTTAAGCCTTAACTTTCTTCAAATAGACACATGGCCAAGTGGGATATACTTGATCAGATTCTTCTTAAGCCTGAACTTTCTTCAAATAGACACCTTGCCAAGTGGGATATGTCTGACTAGATTCTTCTTAGGCCTTAACTTTCTTCAAATAGACACATGGCCGAGTGGGATATGTTTGATCAGATTCTTCTTAAGCCTTAACTTTCTTCAAATACACACATGGCCAAGTGGGATATGTCTGACTAGATTCTTCTTAGGCCTTAATTTTCTTCAAATAGACACATGGCCAAGTTCGATATACTTGATCAGATTCTTCTTAAGCCTGAACTTTCTTCAAATAGACACATGGCCAAGTGGGATATGTTGATCAGATTCTTTTTAAGCCTTAACTTTCTTCAAATAGACACATGGCCAAGTGGGATATGTTTGATCAGATTCTTTTTAAGCCTTAACTTTCTTCAAATAGACACATGGCCAAGTGGGATATGTTTGATCAGATTCTTCTTAAGCCTTAACTTTCTTCAAATAGACACATGGCCAAGTGGGATATGTTTGATCAGATTCTTTTTAAGCCTGCACTTTCTTCAAATAGACACATGGCCAAGTGGGATACGTTTGATCAGACTCATTTTAAGCCTTAACTTTCTTCAAGTAAACACATGGCCAAGTGGGATATGTTTGATCAGATTCTTCTTAAGCCTTAACTTTCTTCAAATAGACACATGGCCAAGTGGGATATGTTTGATCAGATTTTTTTTAAGCCTGCACTTTCTTCAAATAGACACATGGCCAAGTGGGATACGTTTGATCAGACTCATTTTAAGCCTTAACTTTCTTCAAGTAGACACATGGCCAAGTGGGATATGTTTGATCAGATTCTTCTTGAGCCTGCACTTTCTTCAAATAGACACATGGCCAAGTGGGATACGTTTGATCAGATTCTTCTTAGGCCTTAACTTTCTTCAGATAGACACATGGCCAAGTGGGATATGTTTGATTAGATTCTTCTTAAGCCTTTTTTTCTTCAAATAGGCACATGGCCAAGTGGGATATGTTTGATCAGATTCTTCTTAAGCCTTAACTTTCTTCAAATAGACACATGGCCAAGTGGGATATGTTTGATCAGATTCTTCTTAAGCCTTAACTTTCTTCAAATAGACACATGACCAAGTGGGGTATGTTTGATCAGATTCTTCTTAAGCCTTAACTTTCTTCAAATAGACACATGGCCAAGTGGGATATATTTGATCAGATTCTTCTTAAGCCTTAACTTTCTTCAAATAGGCACATGGCCAAGTGGGATATGTTTGATCAGATGCTTCTTAAGCCTTAACTTTCTTCAAATAGACACATGGCCAAGTGGGATATATTTAATCAGATTCTTCTTAAGCCTGCACTTTCTTCAAATAGACACATGGCCAAGTGGGATACGTTTGATCAGACTCATTTTAAGCCTTAACTTTCTACAAATAGACACATGGCCAAGTGGGATATGTTTGATCAGATTCTTCTTAAGCCTTAACTTTCTTCAAATAGACACATGACCAAGTGGGATATGTTTGATCAGATTCTTCTTAAGCCTTAACTTTCTTCAAATAGACACATGGCCAAGTGGGATATGTTTGATCAGATTCTTTTTAAGCCTGCACTTTCTTCAAATAGACACATGGCCAAGTGGGATATGTTTGATCAGACTCATTTTAAGCCTTAACTTTCTTCAAGTAGACACATGGCCAAGTGGGATATGTTTGATCAGATTCTTCTTAAGCCTTAACTTTCTTCAAATAGACACATGGCCAAGTGGGATATGTTTGATCAGACTCATTTTAAGCCTTAACTTTCTTCAAGTAGACACATGGCCAAGTGGGATATGTTTGATCAGATTCTTCTTAAGCCTTAACTTTCTTCAAATAGACACATGGCCAAGTGGGATATGTTTGATCAGATTTTTTTTAAGCCTGCACTTTCTTCAAATAGACACATGGCCAAGTGGGATACGTTTGATCAGACTCATTTTAAGCCTTAACTTTCTTCAAGTAGACACATGGCCAAGTGGGATATGTTTGATCAGATTCTTCTTAAGCCTGCACTTTCTTCAAATAGACACATGGCCAAGTGGGATACGTTTGATCAGATTCTTCTTAAGCCTGCACTTTCTTCAAATAGACACATGGCCAAGTGGGATACGTTTGATCAGACTCATTTTAAGCCTTAACTTTCTTCAAGTAGACACATGGCCAAGTGGGATATGTTTGATCAGATTCTTCTTAAGCCTTAACTTTCTTCAAATAGACACATGGCCAAGTGGGATATGTTTGATCAGATTCTTTTTAAGCCTGCACTTTCTTCAAATAGACACATGACCAAGTGGGATATGTTTGATCAGATTCTTCTTAAGCCTTAACTTTCTTCAAATAGACACATGGCCAAGTGGGATATATTTGATCAGATTCTTCTTAAGCCTTAACTTTCTTCAAATAGGCACATGGCCAAGTGGGATATGTTTGATCAGATTCTTCTTAAGCCTTAACTTTCTTCAAATAGACACATGGCCAAGTGGGATATATTTGATCAGATTCTTCTTAAGCCTTAACTTTCTTCAAATAGGCACATGGCCAAGTGGGATATGTTTGATCAGATTCTTCTTAAGCCTTAACTTTCTTCAAATAGACACATGGCCAAGTGGGATATATTTGATCAGATTCTTCTTAAGCCTTAACTTTCTTCAAATAGGCACATGGCCAAGTGGGATATGTTTGATCAGATTCTTCTTAAGCCTTAACTTTCTTCAAATAGACACATGGCCAAGTGGGATACGTTTGATCAGACTCATTTTAAGCTTTAACTTTCTACAAATAGACACATGGCCAAGTGGGATATGTTTGATCAGATTCTTCTTAAGCCTTAACTTTCTTCAAATAGACACATGACCAAGTGGGATATGTTTGATCAGATTCTTCTTAAGCCTTAACTTTCTTCAAATAGACACATGGCCAAGTGGGATATGTTTGATCAGATTCTTCTTAAGCCTGAACTTTCTTCAAATAGACACATGGCCGAGTGGGATATGTTTGATCAGATTCTTCTTAAGCCTTAACTTTCTTCAAATAGACACATGGCCAAGTGGGATATGTTTGATCAGATTCTTTTTAAGCCTGCACTTTCTTCAAATAGACACATGGCCAAGTGGGATACGTTTGATCAGATTCTTCTTAAGCCTTAACTTTCTTCAAATAGACACATGGCCAAGTGGGATATGTTTGATCAGATTCTTTTTAAGCCTGCACTTTCTTCAAATAGACACATGGCCAAGTGGGATACGTTTGATCAGACTCATTTTAAGCCTTAACTTTCTTCAAGTAGACACATGGCCAAGTGGGATATGTTTGATCAGATTCTTCTTAAGCCTTAACTTTCTTCAAATAGACACATGGCCAAGTGGGATATGTTTGATCAGATTTTTTTTAAGCCTGCACTTTCTTCAAATAGACACATGGCCAAGTGGGACACGTTTGATCAGACTCATTTTAAGCCTTAACTTTCTTCAAGTAGACACATGGCCAAGTGGGATATGTTTGATCAGATTCTTCTTAAGCCTGCACTTTCTTCAAATAGACACATGGCCAAGTGGGATACGTTTGATCAGATTCTTCTTAAGCCTGCACTTTCTTCAAATAGATACATGGCCAAGTGGGATACGTTTGATCAGACTCATTTTAAGCCTTAACTTTCTTCAAGTAGACACATGGCCAAGTGGGATATGTTTGATCAGATTCTTCTTAAGCCTTAACTTTCTTCAAATAGACACATGGCCAAGTGGGATATGTTTGATCAGATTCTTTTTAAGCCTGCACTTTCTTCAAATAGACACATGGCCAAGTGGGATATGTCTGACTAGATTCTTCTTAGGCCTTAACTTTCTTCAGATAGACACATGGCCAAGTGGGATATGTTTGATTAGATTCTTCTTAAGCCTTTTTTTCTTCAAATAGGCACATGGCCAAGTGGGATATGTTTGATCAGATTCTTCTTAAGCCTTAACTTTCTTCAAATAGACACATGGCCAAGTGGGATATGTTTGATCAGATTCTTCTTAAGCCTTAACTTTCTTCAAATAGACACATGGCCAAGTGGGATATGTTTGATCAGATTCTTCTTAAGCCTTAACTTTCTTTAAATAGACACATGGCCAAGTTGGATATGTCTGACTAGATTCTTCTTAGGCCTTAACTTTCTTCAAATAGACACATGGCCAAGTAGGATATGTTTGATCAGATTTTTCTTAAGCCTGAACTTTCTTCAAATACACACATGACCAAGTGGGATATGTTTGATTAGATTCTTCTTAAGCCTTAACTTTCTTCAAATAGACACATGGCCAAGTGGGATATACTTGATCAGATTCTTCTTAAGCCTGAACTTTCTTCAAATAGACACCTTGCCAAGTGGGATATGTCTGACTAGATTCTTCTTAGGCCTTAACTTTCTTCAAATAGACACATGGCCAAGTGGGATATGTTTGATCAGATTCTTCTTAAGCCTTAACTTTCTTCAAATAGACACATGGCCAAGTGGGATATACTTGATCAGATTCTTCTTAAGCCTTAACTTTCTTCAAATAGACACCTTGCCAAGTGGGATATGTCTGACTAGATTCTTCTTAGGCCTTAACTTTCTTCAAATAGACACATGGCCAAGTGGGATATGTCTGACTAGATTCTTCTTAGGCCTTAACTTTCTTCAAATAGACACATGACCAAGTGGGATATGTTTGATCAGATTCTTCTTAAGCCTTAACTTTCTTCAAATAGACACATGGCCAAGTGGGATATGTTTGATCAGATTCTTCTTAAGCCTTAACTTTCTTCAAATAGACACATGACCAAGTGGGATATGTTTGATCAGATTCTTCTTAAGCCTTAACTTTCTTCAAATAGACACATGGCCAAGTGGGATATATTTGATCAGATTCTTCTTAAGCCTTAACTTTCTTCAAATAGGCACATGGCCAAGTGGGATATGTTTGATCAGATGCTTCTTAAGCCTTAACTTTCTTCAAATAGACACATGGCCAAGTGGGATATATTTAATCAGATTCTTCTTAAGCCTGCACTTTCTTCAAATAGACACATGGCCAAGTGGGATACGTTTGATCAGACTCATTTTAAGCCTTAACTTTCTACAAATAGACACATGGCCAAGTGGGATATGTTTGATCAGATTCTTCTTAAGCCTTAACTTTCTTCAAATAGACACATGACCAAGTGGGATATGTTTGATCAGATTCTTCTTAAGCCTTAACTTTCTTCAAATAGACACATGGCCAAGTGGGATATGTTTGATCAGATTCTTCTTAAGCCTGAACTTTCTTCAAATAGACACATGGCCGAGTGGGATATGTTTGATCAGATTCTTCTTAAGCCTTAACTTTCTTCAAATAGACACATGGCCAAGTGGGATATGTTTGATCAGATTCTTTTTAAGCCTGCACTTTCTTCAAATAGACACATGGCCAAGTGGGATACGTTTGATCAGATTCTTCTTAAGCCTTAACTTTCTTCAAATAGACACATGGCCAAGTGGGATATGTTTGATCAGATTCTTTTTAAGCCTGCACTTTCTTCAAATAGACACATGGCCAAGTGGGATATGTTTGATCAGACTCATTTTAAGCCTTAACTTTCTTCAAGTAGACACATGGCCAAGTGGGATATGTTTGATCAGATTCTTCTTAAGCCTTAACTTTCTTCAAATAGACACATGGCCAAGTGGGATATGTTTGATCAGACTCATTTTAAGCCTTAACTTTCTTCAAGTAGACACATGGCCAAGTGGGATATGTTTGATCAGATTCTTCTTAAGCCTTAACTTTCTTCAAATAGACACATGGCCAAGTGGGATATGTTTGATCAGATTTTTTTTAAGCCTGCACTTTCTTCAAATAGACACATGGCCAAGTGGGATACGTTTGATCAGACTCATTTTAAGCCTTAACTTTCTTCAAGTAGACACATGGCCAAGTGGGATATGTTTGATCAGATTCTTCTTAAGCCTGCACTTTCTTCAAATAGACACATGGCCAAGTGGGATACGTTTGATCAGATTCTTCTTAAGCCTGCACTTTCTTCAAATAGACACATGGCCAAGTGGGATACGTTTGATCAGACTCATTTTAAGCCTTAACTTTCTTCAAGTAGAGACATGGCCAAGTGGGATATGTTTGATCAGATTCTTCTTAAGCCTTAACTTTCTTCAAATAGACACATGGCCAAGTGGGATATGTTTGATCAGATTCTTTTTAAGCCTGCACTTTCTTCAAATAGACACATGACCAAGTGGGATATGTTTGATCAGATTCTTCTTAAGCCTTAACTTTCTTCAAATAGACACATGGCCAAGTGGGATATATTTGATCAGATTCTTCTTAAGCCTTAACTTTCTTCAAATAGGCACATGGCCAAGTGGGATATGTTTGATCAGATTCTTCTTAAGCCTTAACTTTCTTCAAATAGACACATGGCCAAGTGGGATATATTTGATCAGATTCTTCTTAAGCCTTAACTTTCTTCAAATAGGCACATGGCCAAGTGGGATATGTTTGATCAGATTCTTCTTAAGCCTTAACTTTCTTCAAATAGACACATGGCCAAGTGGGATATATTTGATCAGATTCTTCTTAAGCCTTAACTTTCTTCAAATAGGCACATGGCCAAGTGGGATATGTTTGATCAGATTCTTCTTAAGCCTTAACTTTCTTCAAATAGACACATGGCCAAGTGGGATACGTTTGATCAGACTCATTTTAAGCCTTAACTTTCTACAAATAGACACATGGCCAAGTGGGATATGTTTGATCAGATTCTTCTTAAGCCTTAACTTTCTTCAAATAGACACATGACCAAGTGGGATATGTTTGATCAGATTCTTCTTAAGCCTTAACTTTCTTCAAATAGACACATGGCCAAGTGGGATATGTTTGATCAGATTCTTCTTAAGCCTGAACTTTCTTCAAATAGACACATGGCCGAGTGGGATATGTTTGATCAGATTCTTCTTAAGCCTTAACTTTCTTCAAATAGACACATGGCCAAGTGGGATATGTTTGATCAGATTCTTTTTAAGCCTGCACTTTCTTCAAATAGACACATGGCCAAGTGGGATACGTTTGATCAGATTCTTCTTAAGCCTTAACTTTCTTCAAATAGACACATGGCCAAGTGGGATATGTTTGATCAGATTCTTTTTAAGCCTGCACTTTCTTCAAATAGACACATGGCCAAGTGGGATACGTTTGATCAGACTCATTTTAAGCCTTAACTTTCTTCAAGTAGACACATGGCCAAGTGGGATATGTTTGATCAGATTCTTCTTAAGCCTTAACTTTCTTCAAATAGACACATGGCCAAGTGGGATATGTTTGATCAGATTTTTTTTAAGCCTGCACTTTCTTCAAATAGACACATGGCCAAGTGGGACACGTTTGATCAGACTCATTTTAAGCCTTAACTTTCTTCAAGTAGACACATGGCCAAGTGGGATATGTTTGATCAGATTCTTCTTAAGCCTGCACTTTCTTCAAATAGACACATGGCCAAGTGGGATACGTTTGATCAGATTCTTCTTAAGCCTGCACTTTCTTCAAATAGACACATGGCCAAGTGGGATACGTTTGATCAGACTCATTTTAAGCCTTAACTTTCTTCAAGTAGACACATGGCCAAGTGGGATATGTTTGATCAGATTCTTCTTAAGCCTTAACTTTCTTCAAATAGACACATGGCCAAGTGGGATATGTTTGATCAGATTCTTTTTAAGCCTGCACTTTCTTCAAATAGACACATGGCCAAGTGGGATATGTCTGACTAGATTCTTCTTAGGCCTTAACTTTCTTCAGATAGACACATGGCCAAGTGGGATATGTTTGATTAGATTCTTCTTAAGCCTTTTTTTCTTCAAATAGGCACATGGCCAAGTGGGATATGTTTGATCAGATTCTTCTTAAGCCTTAACTTTCTTCAAATAGACACATGGCCAAGTGGGATATGTTTGATCAGATTCTTCTTAAGCCTTAACTTTCTTCAAATAGACACATGGCCAAGTGGGATATGTTTGATCAGATTCTTCTTAAGCCTTAACTTTCTTTAAATAGACACATGGCCAAGTTGGATATGTCTGACTAGATTCTTCTTAGGCCTTAACTTTCTTCAAATAGACACATGGCCAAGTAGGATATGTTTGATCAGATTTTTCTTAAGCCTGAACTTTCTTCAAATACACACATGACCAAGTGGGATATGTTTGATTAGATTCTTCTTAAGCCTTAACTTTCTTCAAATAGACACATGGCCAAGTGGGATATACTTGATCAGATTCTTCTTAAGCCTGAACTTTCTTCAAATAGACACCTTGCCAAGTGGGATATGTCTGACTAGATTCTTCTTAGGCCTTAACTTTCTTCAAATAGACACATGGCCAAGTGGGATATGTTTGATCAGATTCTTCTTAAGCCTTAACTTTCTTCAAATAGACACATGGCCAAGTGGGATATACTTGATCAGATTCTTCTTAAGGCTTAACTTTCTTCAAATAGACACCTTGCCAAGTGGGATATGTCTGACTAGATTCTTCTTAGGCCTTAACTTTCTTCAAATAGACACATGGCCAAGTGGGATATGTCTGACTAGATTCTTCTTAGGCCTTAATTTTCTTCAAATAGACACATGGCCAAGTGGGATATGTTTGATCAGATTCTTCTTAAGCCTTAACTTTCTTCAAATAGACACATGGCCAAGTGGGATATACTTGATCAGATTCTTCTTAAGCCTGAACTTTCTTCAAATAGACACCTTGCCAAGTGGGATATGTCTGACTAGATTCTTCTTAGGCCTTAATTTTCTTCAAATAGACACATGGCCAAGTGGGATATACTTGATCAGATTCTTCTTAAGCCTGAACTTTCTTCAAATAGACACATGGCCAAGTGGGATATGTTGATCAGATTCTTTTTAAGCCTTAACTTTCTTCAAATAGACACATGGCCAAGTGGGATATGTTTGATCAGATTCTTTTTAAGCCTTAACTTTCTTCAAATAGACACATGGCCAAGTGGGATATGTTTGATCAGATTCTTCTTAAGCCTTAACTTTCTTCAAATAGACACATGGCCAAGTGGGATATGTTTGATCAGATTCTTTTTAAGCCTGCACTTTCTTCAAATAGACACATGGCCAAGTGGGATACGTTTGATCAGACTCATTTTAAGCCTTAACTTTCTTCAAGTAGACACATGGCCAAGTGGGATATGTTTGATCAGATTCTTCTTAAGCCTTAACTTTCTTCAAATAGACACATGGCCAAGTGGGATATGTTTGATCAGATTTTTTTTAAGCCTGCACTTTCTTCAAATAGACACATGGCCAAGTGGGATACGTTTGATCAGACTCATTTTAAGCCTTAACTTTCTTCAAGTAGACACATGGCCAAGTGGGATATGTTTGATCAGATTCTTCTTGAGCCTGCACTTTCTTCAAATAGGCACATGGCCAAGTGGGATACGTTTGATCAGATTCTTCTTAAGCCTGCACTTTCTTCAAATAGACACATGGCCAAGTGGGATACGTTTGATCAGACTCATTTTAAGCCTTAACTTTCTTCAAGTAGACACATGGCCAAGTGGGATATGTTTGATCAGATTCTTCTTAAGCCTTAACTTTCTTCAAATAGACACATGGCCAAGTGGGATATGTTTGATCAGATTCTTTTTAAGCCTGCACTTTCTTCAAATAGACACATGGCCAAGTGGGATATGTCTGACTAGATTCTTCTTAGGCCTTAACTTTCTTCAGATAGACACATGGCCAAGTGGGATATGTTTGATTAGATTCTTCTTCAGCCTTTTTTTCTTCAAATAGGCACATGGCCAAGTGGGATATGTTTGATCAGATTCTTCTTAAGCCTTAACTTTCTTCAAATAGACACATGGCCAAGTGGGATATGTTTGATCAGATTCTTCTTAAGCCTTAACTTTCTTCAAATAGACACATGACCAAGTGGGATATGTTTGATCAGATTCTTCTTAAGCCTTAACTTTCTTCAAATAGACACATGGCCAAGTGGGATATATTTGATCAGATTCTTCTTAAGCCTTAACTTTCTTCAAATAGGCACATGGCCAAGTGGGATATGTTTGATCAGATGCTTCTTAAGCCTTAACTTTCTTCAAATAGACACATGGCCAAGTGGGATATATTTAATCAGATTCTTCTTAAGCCTGCACTTTCTTCAAATAGACACATGGCCAAGTGGGATACGTTTGATCAGACTCATTTTAAGCCTTAACTTTCTACAAATAGACACATGGCCAAGTGGGATATGTTTGATCAGATTCTTCTTAAGCCTTAACTTTCTTCAAATAGACACATGACCAAGTGGGATATGTTTGATCAGATTCTTCTTAAGCCTTAACTTTCTTCAAATAGACACATGGCCAAGTGGGATATGTTTGATCAGATTCTTCTTAAGCCTGAACTTTCTTCAAATAGACACATGGCCGAGTGGGATATGTTTGATCAGATTCTTCTTAAGCCTTAACTTTCTTCAAATAGACACATGGCCAAGTGGGATATGTTTGATCAGATTCTTTTTAAGCCTGCACTTTCTTCAAATAGACACATGGCCAAGTGGGATACGTTTGATCAGATTCTTCTTAAGCCTTAACTTTCTTCAAATAGACACATGGCCAAGTGGGATATGTTTGATCAGATTCTTTTTAAGCCTGCACTTTCTTCAAATAGACACATGGCCAAGTGGGATATGTTTGATCAGACTCATTTTAAGCCTTAACTTTCTTCAAGTAGACACATGGCCAAGTGGGATATGTTTGATCAGATTCTTCTTAAGCCTTAACTTTCTTCAAATAGACACATGGCCAAGTGGGATATGTTTGATCAGACTCATTTTAAGCCTTAACTTTCTTCAAGTAGACACATGGCCAAGTGGGATATGTTTGATCAGATTCTTCTTAAGCCTTAACTTTCTTCAAATAGACACATGGCCAAGTGGGATATGTTTGATCAGATTTTTTTTAAGCCTGCACTTTCTTCAAATAGACACATGGCCAAGTGGGATACGTTTGATCAGACTCATTTTAAGCCTTAACTTTCTTCAAGTAGACACATGGCCAAGTGGGATATGTTTGATCAGATTCTTCTTAAGCCTGCACTTTCTTCAAATAGACACATGGCCAAGTGGGATACGTTTGATCAGATTCTTCTTAAGCCTGCACTTTCTTCAAATAGACACATGGCCAAGTGGGATACGTTTGATCAGACTCATTTTAAGCCTTAACTTTCTTCAAGTAGACACATGGCCAAGTGGGATATGTTTGATCAGATTCTTCTTAAGCCTTAACTTTCTTCAAATAGACACATGGCCAAGTGGGATATGTTTGATCAGATTCTTTTTAAGCCTGCACTTTCTTCAAATAGACACATGACCAAGTGGGATATGTTTGATCAGATTCTTCTTAAGCCTTAACTTTCTTCAAATAGACACATGGCCAAGTGGGATATATTTGATCAGATTCTTCTTAAGCCTTAACTTTCTTCAAATAGGCACATGGCCAAGTGGGATATGTTTGATCAGATTCTTCTTAAGCCTTAACTTTCTTCAAATAGACACATGGCCAAGTGGGATATATTTGATCAGATTCTTCTTAAGCCTTAACTTTCTTCAAATAGGCACATGGCCAAGTGGGATATGTTTGATCAGATTCTTCTTAAGCCTTAACTTTCTTCAAATAGACACATGGCCAAGTGGGATATATTTGATCAGATTCTTCTTAAGCCTTAACTTTCTTCAAATAGGCACATGGCCAAGTGGGATATGTTTGATCAGATTCTTCTTAAGCCTTAACTTTCTTCAAATAGACACATGGCCAAGTGGGATACGTTTGATCAGACTCATTTTAAGCCTTAACTTTCTACAAATAGACACATGGCCAAGTGGGATATGTTTGATCAGATTCTTCTTAAGCCTTAACTTTCTTCAAATAGACACATGACCAAGTGGGATATGTTTGATCAGATTCTTCTTAAGCCTTAACTTTCTTCAAATAGACACATGGCCAAGTGGGATATGTTTGATCAGATTCTTCTTAAGCCTGAACTTTCTTCAAATAGACACATGGCCGAGTGGGATATGTTTGATCAGATTCTTCTTAAGCCTTAACTTTCTTCAAATAGACACATGGCCAAGTGGGATATGTTTGATCAGATTCTTTTTAAGCCTGCACTTTCTTCAAATAGACACATGGCCAAGTGGGATACGTTTGATCAGATTCTTCTTAAGCCTTAACTTTCTTCAAATAGACACATGGCCAAGTGGGATATGTTTGATCAGATTCTTTTTAAGCCTGCACTTTCTTCAAATAGACACATGGCCAAGTGGGATACGTTTGATCAGACTCATTTTAAGCCTTAACTTTCTTCAAGTAGACACATGGCCAAGTGGGATATGTTTGATCAGATTCTTCTTAAGCCTTAACTTTCTTCAAATAGACACATGGCCAAGTGGGATATGTTTGATCAGATTTTTTTTAAGCCTGCACTTTCTTCAAATAGACACATGGCCAAGTGGGACACGTTTGATCAGACTCATTTTAAGCCTTAACTTTCTTCAAGTAGACACATGGCCAAGTGGGATATGTTTGATCAGATTCTTCTTAAGCCTGCACTTTCTTCAAATAGACACATGGCCAAGTGGGATACGTTTGATCAGATTCTTCTTAAGCCTGCACTTTCTTCAAATAGACACATGGCCAAGTGGGATACGTTTGATCAGACTCATTTTAAGCCTTAACTTTCTTCAAGTAGACACATGGCCAAGTGGGATATGTTTGATCAGATTCTTCTTAAGCCTTAACTTTCTTCAAATAGACACATGGCCAAGTGGGATATGTTTGATCAGATTCTTTTTAAGCCTGCACTTTCTTCAAATAGACACATGGCCAAGTGGGATATGTCTGACTAGATTCTTCTTAGGCCTTAACTTTCTTCAGATAGACACATGGCCAAGTGGGATATGTTTGATTAGATTCTTCTTAAGCCTTTTTTTCTTCAAATAGGCACATGGCCAAGTGGGATATGTTTGATCAGATTCTTCTTAAGCCTTAACTTTCTTCAAATAGACACATGGCCAAGTGGGATATGTTTGATCAGATTCTTCTTAAGCCTTAACTTTCTTCAAATAGACACATGGCCAAGTGGGATATGTTTGATCAGATTCTTCTTAAGCCTTAACTTTCTTTAAATAGACACATGGCCAAGTTGGATATGTCTGACTAGATTCTTCTTAGGCCTTAACTTTCTTCAAATAGACACATGGCCAAGTAGGATATGTTTGATCAGATTTTTCTTAAGCCTGAACTTTCTTCAAATACACACATGACCAAGTGGGATATGTCTGACTAGATTCTTCTTAGGCCTTAACTTTCTTCAAATAGACACATGGCCGAGTGGGATATGTTTGATCAGATTCTTCTTAAGCCTTAACTTTCTTCAAATACACACATGGCCAGGTGGGATATGTTTGATTAGATTCTTCTTAAGCCTTAACTTTCTTCAAATAGACACATGGCCAAGTGGGATATACTTGATCAGATTCTTCTTAAGCCTGAACTTTCTTCAAATAGACACCTTGCCAAGTGGGATATGTCTGACTAGATTCTTCTTAGGCCTTAACTTTCTTCAAATAGACACATGGCCAAGTGGGATATGTTTGATCAGATTCTTCTTAAGCCTTAACTTTCTTCAAATAGACACATGGCCAAGTGGGATATACTTGATCAGATTCTTCTTAAGCCTTAACTTTCTTCAAATAGACACCTTGCCAAGTGGGATATGTCTGACTAGATTCTTCTTAGGCCTTAACTTTCTTCAAATAGACACATGGCCAAGTGGGATATGTCTGACTAGATTCTTCTTAGGCCTTAACTTTCTTCAAATAGACACATGGCCGAGTGGGATATGTTTGATCAGATTCTTCTTAAGCCTTAACTTTCTTCAAATACACACATGGCCAAGTGGGATATGTCTGACTAGATTCTTCTTAGGCCTTAATTTTCTTCAAATAGACACATGGCCAAGTGGGATATACTTGATCAGATTCTTCTTAAGCCTGAACTTTCTTCAAATAGACACATGGCCAAGTGGGATATGTTTGATCAGATTCTTTTTAAGCCTTAACTTTCTTCAAATAGACACATGGCCAAGTGGGATATGTTTGATCAGATTCTTTTTAAGCCTTAACTTTCTTCAAATAGACACATGGCCAAGTGGGATATGTTTGATCAGATTCTTCTTAAGCCTTAACTTTCTTCAAATAGACACATGACCAAGTGGGATATGTTTGATCAGATTCTTCTTAAGCCTTAACTTTCTTCAAATAGACACATGGCCAAGTGGGATATATTTGATCAGATTCTTCTTAAGCCTTAACTTTCTTCAAATAGGCACATGGCCAAGTGGGATATGTTTGATCAGATTCTTCTTAAGCCTTAACTTTCTTCAAATAGACACCTTGCCAAGTGGGATATGTCTGACTAGATTCTTCTTAGGCCTTAACTTTCTTCAAATAGACACATGGCCAAGTGGGATATGTCTGACTAGATTCTTCTTAGGCCTTAACTTTCTTCAAATAGACACATGGCCGAGTGGGATATGTTTGATCAGATTCTTCTTAAGCCTTAACTTTCTTCAAATACACACATGGCCAAGTGGGATATGTCTGACTAGATTCTTCTTAGGCCTTAATTTTCTTCAAATAGACACATGGCCAAGTGGGATATACTTGATCAGATTCTTCTTAAGCCTGAACTTTCTTCAAATAGACACATGGCCAAGTGGGATATGTTTGATCAGATTCTTTTTAAGCCTTAACTTTCTTCAAATAGACACATGGCCAAGTGGGATATGTTTGATCAGATTCTTTTTAAGCCTTAACTTTCTTCAAATAGACACATGGCCAAGTGGGATATGTTTGATCAGATTCTTCTTAAGCCTTAACTTTCTTCAAATAGACACATGACCAAGTGGGATATGTTTGATCAGATTCTTCTTAAGCCTTAACTTTCTTCAAATAGACACATGGCCAAGTGGGATATATTTGATCAGATTCTTCTTAAGCCTTAACTTTCTTCAAATAGGCACATGGCCAAGTGGGATATGTTTGATCAGATTCTTCTTAAGCCTTAACTTTCTTCAAATAGACACATGGCCAAGTGGGATATATTTAATCAGATTCTTCTTAAGCCTGCACTTTCTTCAAATAGACACATGGCCAAGTGGGATACGTTTGATCAGACTCATTTTAAGCCTTAACTTTCTACAAATAGACACATGGCCAAGTGGGATATGTTTGATCAGATTCTTCTTAAGCCTTAACTTTCTTCAAATAGACACATGGCCAAGTGGGATATGTTTGATCAGATTCTTCTTAAGCCTGAACTTTCTTCAAATAGACACATGGCCGAGTGGGATATGTTTGATCAGATTCTTCTTAAGCCTTAACTTTCTTCAAATAGACACATGGCCAAGTGGGATATGTTTGATCAGATTCTTTTTAAGCCTGCACTTTCTTCAAATAGACACATGGCCAAGTGGGATACGTTTGATCAGATTCTTCTTAAGCCTTAACTTTCTTCAAATAGACACATGGCCAAGTGGGATACGTTTGATCAGACTCATTTTAAGCCTTAACTTTCTTCAAGTAGACACATGGCCAAGTGGGATAAGTTTGATCAGATTCTTCTTAAGCCTTAACTTTCTTCAAATAGACACATGGCCAAGTGGGATATGTTTGATCAGATTCTTTTTAAGCCTGCACTTTCTTCAAATAGACACATGGCCAAGTGGGATACGTTTGATCAGACTCATTTTAAGCCTTAACTTTCTTCAAGTAGACACATGGCCAAGTGGGATATGTTTGATCAGATTCTTCTTAAGCCTTAACTTTCTTCAAATAGACACCTGGGCAAGTGGGATATGTTGGATAAGACTTAAGGCTTTATTTTATTCTAATAGATACGTGTCACAATGGGGATATAAGTGATCTCTTTACCCATTCAGAACGGTTGGAGGAGCAGCTGGTAGAAGAGCGAGTCTCACACCGCATGACCTGCTGCATGCTACACCCGGTACAGCGACCCAGTCCATTCTAAGCGCAGTTAATGCTTAGAATACCAGTAAGAATAGAATAATAGTCCAGCGCCAATATTTGAAGACTTTATCTAAATGCGTTAACAGTTGTCGTTGCTGTGAAGAAGAGGTTTCACGTGGGAGCCGAGGTGTTACGTTGGTGTGGCGGTATCATGACCTGCCGAGGTGTTACGTTGGTGTGACGGTATCATGACCTGCCGAGGTGGCTGGTGTGACGGTATCATGATCTGCCGAGGTGTTACGTTGGTGTGGCGGTATCATGACCTGCCGAGGTGTTACGTTGGTGTGACTATCATGACCTGCCGAGGCGTTACGCTGGTGTGGCGGTATCATGACCTGCCGAGGTGGCTGGTGTGACGGTATTATGACCTGCCGAGGTGTTACGTTGGTGTGGCGGTATCATGACCTGCCGAGGTGGCTGGTGTGACGGTATCATGACCTGCCGAGGTGTCTGGTGTGACGGTATCATGACCTGCCGAGGTGGCTGGTGTGACGGTATCATGACCTGCCGAGGTGGCTGGTGTGACGGTATCATGACCTGCCGAGGTGTTACATTGGTGTGGCGGTATCATGACCTGCCGAGGTGTTACGTTGGTGTGGCGGTATCATGACCTGCCGAGGTGGCTGGTGTGACTATCATGACCTGCCGAGGTGTTACATTGGTGTGGCGGTATCATGACCTGCCGAGGTGGCTGGTGTGACGGTATCATGACCTGCCGAGGTGTGACGCTGGTGTGGCGGTATCATGACCTGCCGAGGTGTTACATTGGTGTGACGGTATCATGACCTGCCGAGGTGTTACGTTGGTGTGACTATCATTACATGCCGAGGTGTTACGCTGGTGTGACGGTATCATGCATGACCTGCCGAGGTGGCTGGTGTGACGGTATCATGACCTGCCGAGGTGTTACGTTGGTGTGGCGGTATCATGACCTGCCGAGGTGGCTGGTGTGACGGTATCATGACCTGCCGAGGTGTGACGCTGGTGTGGCGGTATCATGACCTGCCGAGGTGTTACATTGGTGTGACGGTATCATGACCTGCCGAGGTGTTACGTTAGTGTGACTATCATGACCTGCCGAGGTGTTACATTGGTGTGGCGGTATCATGACCTGCCGAGGTGTTACGTTAGTGTGACTATCATGACCTGCAGAGGTGTTACGTCATCATGTTTACTGCTGAGCACAAGGAACACGTTGCTTCATGTTTATTTAGCACGAGGGGTGACTGTAATTACTGATCCATTAAAGGGCCCCGCCAAGAAACAAGCTTTTAGCGACCATTCTTTGATGATGCCCCCATGCAGTTAGCACGACTGGCAACTCGTAAGAACGTGTGGATATTCCTGCTCAATTATAGACTCTAACATATTTACCCTCAGAGAGTATAATGGACCGACATCGTCTTGTTTATTTCACGTGTATTGTAGGTACGTACCGTGGTCACCTGCATGGAATTACAAGTCAAATGTGTTTTAGTCATTACAGTAACCAGTCTTTGTTCATGCATTTTCCGTCATCCGCTTTTACGAATTATATGCCCAAAGCAGTTTTTGCATCATTAATAGTCTTGGTTAAACGTTGACGCTCGGGCTGTTTTGGGTTATTTTATGTATGTTCTGTCAACTTACGAATTGTGCACCAAAGGTTTCTTTTTAATCATTACTAGTTTTTGTCAAACGTTGACGCTCCGGCTATTTTTTTTTTATTGTATGTATGTTATGTTCCCTGGTCAACTTACGAATTGTGCACCAAAGGTTTCTTTTTACTATTTTTTAAATCATTACTAGTCTTTGTCAAACGCTCCGGCTGTTTGTGAGTATTTTCCTTCCAGTATTATTTTATCCGGATATTGTGAAAGATTTCGCAAATAAAATATTTCATCTTATTGAGTGTTCAATTGGCTCGTGAAAGTTGTCCTGGATAACTCATTATCTTAAAAACAATATTGAGATCTTTCCATACGGGACTTGTCTATTCTATTTGATGACTAATACGGATAGGTGCTACCTAAAAAATGCGAGCGTATTTTTATTAATTCAGATATTCCGAGGGGATACATCTAGATTAATATTCAAAATTAATCTCACTTCGCCTTGCCATAAAGAATATCTTTGGCGGGATGACGTATACCATGCACATGCTTGTGGCATATCATTCGGTTGCTTAGGAACTCCCATTGTGACGTCATGTTTATAACATTTTGACGTCACAACTACTCACTATGACAGCCGATGGGCGGTCACCAAGAGCGCCCTGCTTGACAACAGACATTTAGCCCGTCGCTTATAAATTAACTTTAATTTGAAGTATACATCCAATGTTAACATTGAATAATTGATTCGTTAATTTTGTGGGGCAGCTGGTTTAATTATGAAAGACATGACAGAATTGGCTTCAACCTCTCTTTGCTTGAATATATTTATGTACAGCTGATATTTACTCCGAATCCGAAAACGTCTCATGGGTGTTGTTATTCAAAATGAAAGTCCTAAGCCTATGCTTGAAATGGACTTTGAATATGCATGCATGTTACCTTAAGAGCTTGATTGCGCTCGCTGTAACCTGAGCATTGTTTTACGTCTAAATGTTTGATGTCAGACCCGGGATGCCAGAAGCCCAATGTTCGCATGCCTTTTCCTGGGTTTCTTGTGTGGTCAGCATCCATCCGTCTGCGTAAGACGATAGAATTGCAGCTCATTTAATGCGATTTAAAAACTTCTATTTTGTACCATTTCGCTTCTAACTTATATAGGCTTACATGTTCAGTGAGAGCTGCAAGCGTCTAGCTTGGCAGTTTTTTTTAATAGTCAGCGCGTTTAAAGTTACTCATCAAGCTCTCTCCCGCCTAAACTGAGATCAAAATACAAATTGGAATCGATCGTTGAATCATCCAAAATTTCTTTTGCTTATATTCAACGGTTCTAGGACAACTCCCCCCCGGAAAATTCCCCCCCCTCCCCGACAATTCCCCCCCGGACAATTCCCCTAGGACAAGTCCCCCCCTCGACATCTCCCCCCCCCCCCCGGACAAGTCCCCCCCCCCCCGGACAATTCCCCCCTAGGACAAGTCCCCCCCGGACAACTCCCCACCGGACAATTCCCCGCCGGACAATTCCCCCCTAGGACAAGTGCCCCCCGGACAACTCCCCCCCCCCCCCCCGGACAATTCCCCCCCGGACAACTTCCCCCGGACAACTCCCCCCTACGAGACAACTTCCCCCCGGACAATTCTCCCCGGACAATCCCCCCCCCCCCCCAGTCAGTTCCCCCCCGGACAACCCCACCCCCCCCAATCCCCCACCTGGAAAATGTTCCCCTTGGGCCAGTCCCCCCCGGCAAGTTGCCCCCGGACAATACCCCCCTGGACGATAACCACCCCCTGGAAACACACACCCACAAACGGACAAGCCCCCCGCCCCCTTCTCCTTCCGACATGTAGGAATACTTCAGGAGGATTGCCCTGGGGATTGACAGAAAAATTGCGAAAAAAGGGGTCATTTGGGCGACACATATGTATATACCTAAATACATCTAGCCCCCCCGCCCCCTTCCCCGCCAATGGGGTGCGAGTGGTGCATGAGAAAATATGTATTTCCTTCCACCTTGGCACGCCATGTGCGCAGCCATGGGACGACAAGAGTTACCTCACGTCATATAGTGAACCAAATTTACTTCCGTCCAAACCAAACTGTATTCTATGTAACACATTTACTTACTAAAGTACCTAAAGTGCATTTGGTCAACGAAAGTTACTTTCGTCTTGACGACTAAGCGACTGCCGAGGGGGGGGGGGGGGGTGTCGGGGTGAACGAGCGGGGAAGAATTGTCCTAGGTGGCGGGGTGGTATTGTCTGGGGGGGATTGTCCTGCTCCCCGGCAAGTCTTTTCTCTCCTGACAACAGGAGCAAGACAACCCCCCCCCCCCCACGCCACCCCCGGACAATGCCCCCCAGACAATCGAGGACTGCTCGACCCTGGAAACCCCCGACGCCCTTTCCCACCAGACAGGCCTTAGTATCCAAAATACCCAGACCGGCACAGGAGTATGAATTATTCAGATATGTTTGATATTAACTCGCACGTCGGCTTTGAATGGTCACAACTTTTTCGGTATTGATACTCAAAAACTCTGGGAGCCTGAAAAAACCCTGACAAACTTAATTTTGCCCGCGCATCTGTCCTATAGGAGGGTTTGTGTGACCGCGATAACATAGGCGTAACCCCCGGCCCCACCCCTTCATAGCCGCAGGGTCTCTCTAATACGTCTGCGCCATTGATGTAGTTCCAAATTCTAACGTTACAGAAGGCCCAGGGCTTATTGTGGGCTTGTTGAGACAGAACTTCTCAGTGTACATGGAAATATGATATGAAACCTGCCCATCCACAAAGCAACCTAACGGGTGTTATAGAACAGACAGCGCCAAGCTTCTTCACACGCACGACATACAGTTGGGGTTTGACCGGTGGGGATTGGCGGGAGGGGGGGGGCGTCTCCGTTTGGGATGATGTGGGTGACAGTGTCCGAGATATTGTCTCGGGGGGGGGGGGTGTCTGGGGGAATTGTCCTAGGGGAGAATTGTCCGGGGAAGAATTGTCCGGGGGGGACTTGTATGGGGAAGTTGTCCTGGGGGGAATTGTCCTAGGGGGAATTGTCTGGGGGGGGGGGGGGGGTGTCCGGAGGGGAAGTATCTGGGGGGGGGGGGGGAAGACTGACCGGGGGGGGATTTTCCGGGGGGGAATTGTCCGGTGGGGGGAGTTGTCCGGGGGGGAATTGTCCGGGGGGAGTTGTCCGGGGGGAATTGTCCTAGGGGAATTGTCTGGGGGGAGTTGTCCGGAAGAGAATTATCTGGGGGGGGGATTTTCCAGGGGGGAATTGTCCGGGGGGGGGGGGGGTTGTCCGGGGGGGAATTGTCCGGGGAGAGTTGTCCGGGGGGAATTGTCCTAGGGGGGAATTGTCGGGGGGGGGGGATTGGCCGGGGGGGAGTTGTCCGGGGGGAAATTGTCCGGGGGAAGTTGTCCGGGGGAGACTTGTCCTAGGGGGAATTGTCCGAGGGGGAATTGTCCGGGTGGGAGTTGTCCGGGGGGGAATTTTCCTAGGGGGGAATTGTCCGGAGGGGAATTGTCGGGGGAGAGTTGTCCGGGGGGGAATTATCTGGGGGGGGGGAACTGACCGGGGGGGAATTTTCCGGGGGGGAGTTGTCCTGCTCCCATATTCAACGCATGCCAGACTGGCAAATGGAGTCTCTTAGCCTTGCCCGTAAAATCCATTGACCACAGGCTTTCAGCTTAGTGCTAAACGTAAACGTTTTTGCGCTTCGCGATGATTTGTTATAAGTAGCACTGCCGCGACAGTTCTGTGGTGTCCCGGGATAGACACTTTGCCACATCACAGCCGAAACGGCGATGTTTATTATGTTTTTGAATATATAGAATGAAACAATCGAGTTTCTGCCAATTGTGATGTATTAGATATGTCGCCTGGGCTTAGATTTGAGGGGAACAGATCGACGAGCAACTTTAATATCTGCAGCCTCGCACCATTTCATTTGCAGCTACGTTACATGCATTTATTTTATTTGTATGTAATCCAGTGCACGAGACCCTTGTTTTGCTAACTTACCTATAAGTGTATCTTGTTTAATGACACCAAAATAGGATAGTCTCCAGCATAAAGCATAGCAGATGATAGTGCTAAATCACCCTGGCCACAACAGTGGCCAGGTTGTAGCACTAAGCAGACGAAAGAGTCGTCACAGCCGCGATTTTATGACGTAAGGTGAAGGTCACTGCGTTTTCATTGGTTAAAAGTTTACCCATGGGAAAGTCTAATATCAAGCACAAGAAAAGGAAACCGAGCATTAATTTTCCAGACACAGTCCATATAGGGGAACATGGGGCAAAATTATCCATCGGGGTGAAGTGTTAGTTAGTGATACCGTAACAAATCTACAAGGGCGCTAAAGCAGACAGCTGACCTGTGTTACCGAAGTAAGAGATTATTGGCTGCTGCCCTCTATGGTAAACACTGAAAAAAAGTAGAGCTCAGTGGATACTAGCTTGGGGGAAATTTTGATAAATTAACACGATCAAAGATAAGTCCCAGTCAAGCCCCAGACGTAATTCAGATGCGGAATATACTGCGCCGTATTTTTCATAGAGCGGTCAAATGTTAAGGTTACTAACAGGGGCAAAATGGCCCAATTACTCACATCCAATTTAATATGTATACTCTAACAGAAACGATTATCTTGAGCAAACTGGATGATATGTCCACTGAATCGGAACATCTTTGATGTTCTTTGATTTGGCCTCGAGCGAAATGGGAAGTTCCCTTTGGCATAATGCGTAAGGCGTTCGCTCTGGATGCGAGGGTTGATGGTTCGAATCCCGCCAGGGGCGGGGGTAGAACTTTTGGCGTCCATTCGGGCCTGGGACCAGAAATACTACAAGTTTACCAAAATTTGGCTCTTTTTATAGCACTGCTTGTCCCCCAAAAAGTACAAATAATGTTAAGGTGATCATTTTGCCCCATGTTTCCCTACTAACAGTTATTTTAGCTTTTAAAAGCAAAAGTTTGGTGATGTTGTATGCACATATGAGACCAGGAAACTCTCGTAATTCGAGTTACGGCTAGGCAGTGACACAACCTAACACCCCTTCCAACATACGGTCATACCAGCAATACTATGACACATGCCTGGGTGCCGAGCCATGTTTATGAGTGAATTATACATCCTGAAGTCTTCACGTCTGCGAGGTGTTATGTCTAGCATTGATTTAGTGCTCAAGATGCAAGAAGAAGAACAATATGACAAACTGTCCACCAGCTGTGTGTGCGTATGGGGGGGGGGGGGGGGGGGGCAAGGGGTATTTCTGTTTCTCGGGAAAGGGCTTTTAATATCATCGTGAACTGGGAATGCGGAAAATAACGCCGTGATCCAGGATTTCCATTAATCGTGAACTGGGAATTTGAATATTAAATAGCCGTGAATTGGGAAATCGTCAATTTAATCATCCGCCCTTCCTTCGTCTGCGGGGAGTTCTCATTTTAATTCATCGTGACCGGGGAATAAAGAAATTTAATCGTCGTGATCTGGGAGTACGACTCCCTTGTCCCCCCCCCACCCCCCGTGCGTAAGTCAGACATACATGAATTTGACCTATAAAAAAATACATTCTACTATTAGACTTAGCCTATCGTTTTCGGGTTACTAAGGCAGAAAGCGCCGGACCGGTTAGTTGTACCAGTGGTACTTAATTGCCATGGCGGTGGTATTTAAGCTGGCGAAGATGGTCTGGATGAAGTGATTTTAGCCACACATCATCCACGGTTGGTTGGTTGGTTGTATATTCAGGACGCTTTAGACACTTTTGGTCATATCGCGTCAATGGGAGAAGGAAGGGCGAGTGGAGCCATGTCCCCGGGGGTGGCCCCCTACTCTTTGCGAAGGACATGGGATCTTTATCCTGCGACCACACAAACCTGGCCACAGCGGGGTTCGAATCATCGATCCACGTGCAGTTAGGCTTTCAGGTGGCTAGAGCACTCAAAGCGAGCGTTTTAACCCACTGAGCTACCGGGCCGGGCCCCCATCATCCACGGTTATCAAGGGAAAACATCCGCGGCCTGGGTGGAAATTGTCTGCTTTGTTTGCGTGGAAGTACTCATTTTGGCATCTGAGTTACCAAAGTTGTTTTGGGACTTCGGTTCAAGCTGACAAAGTGATTTTAAATAAGGCAATGAAATATTTCCGGTGAACTTGGAAAACGAGGCGGCAGATATTGCCCGTGCCGACTAGTTTTGTACTGTGTCGAGAGGTGGCGCTACGGGTCGGTTAAGATATCAAACTAATCATCATCGAATGTATTTGTATGGTAGGGTATTAATCAATGTTAATTTCACGGTAAATACTCAAAATGGTGCAATTAATACAAAAGTTCCATTATATCTTCGAGGCGATTTGTTTGCTAGTTTCGCGTATAAAGAATAATTCTGATGGGTAAAATTGCCCTAGCTCCTAGGTGGGGCAGCGGATCTGTATAAATTTAGCCGTCCGTCCGCGCGTGATCCACAGACCAGAGAACTACAGCGTTGGCGTCATGAACAAGGCACCAGCCTGGCGTCCCTATCAGGTATCACCCCAAGTAAAAACACAAAACAGGCAAACAGGTCTGGGCAGAATAAGCTTTAATATTCCACGTGATGAAACAAATTTCCACTGTGTTTGGACAGCTATATATTGACCACAACGTAGGTATTATAATGGTTGCACGGTAAGTAACCGCAGCTCATTGCGGCAGAACTTGACACCGAGACATAGATACCAGAAAAAAGGCGGGGGAGTGTGTGTGTGGGCGGGGATGGGTCTCCTGAAACGACACATTAGCTTACGATATGAAGTATAATCATACGTGTTAGAGTCGCTTTTATTACGATCGGAGAAGAGACATTGGATTATAGTAAGATTATAGTAAGAATGAAAACAGTAAATATATTTATTATCCTTACTAACATTAACTCGAGGTATAGATAGATAGAATTTTAGGAGAAAGGGATCTAAGAAAAAAAACAGATTCTCTCCAAAGATCGCTCTCTTGTTGTATATTAGCTTGCGTCCGCTTACAAGCGATATTAACCTCACCACTACCTTGTAATAACCCATATAATTTTGGGTGGGGGTGGGGATAAACATGTCACTGGTTACTTCATTATGTCAGCATATTACCTCTGTATCCGCAAAAAAAGAAGCTTTTAACACCGATGCGATTACAACGTCCGTGTTACATTTGAACGTAAAGCGACGACACCAGCAAGAAGTCCGACGAATATACACAACGCGAGGGAGGGGGAGAGGGAGGGGGTGGGGCCTGGGTACGACCGCCAGACAAACCCCCTCCTTCCACCCCCCCACCTCTAATTTTTTAACCTCCGCCAGTCTGTGTCAACACTACAGAACCGTGCCCGAACCAGATTTAATTAATACTAGCCTACTTCTACGCATCGGGGCCTGGTCGGTAGGCCAGGAATACTACCACCTTGGTATCGGTAGGGTGTGCTGGGGGCAGGTTGACTGGGCATTCTCTTGGTAAGTAAGCACAACGTTACGCAGGCCTAGTAGCAGTCCCACGCCAATTAACAGGACACACTGTACAGGGGCACACCGTTCTCCCGACGAATCACGAAAAAGTGTTTATTCTACGACATCTAGGACACACAAGGCGGGCAAATGGAACAGACAACATATCAAACGCGTGTGATGGGGGGTTTACAACACCGCCACTACCCCCCAGAGATGGAAGGGGAAGGGGGTAAGGGTAGCCATGGAGACATCCCTCCCATGGGGCAGGAGGGGATGTCTCCCTGTATCCACCCTTTTCCCCCTTCGCCCCCTCCATTATAATCACCAATCAACACCGTAAACTTTTGTCGAGGACTTTTTTTTGTCTCTTCGATCGTCTCTTCCGTATACATTATCAAGACACGTATATATCTCAAGGCTTAGTTACTTATCTTTGCTACTAGAGTAAAGCGAAAATTGCAGTAGACTATCTGCATCTTATAACGAAGCTTGGAACGTGAAATAGCTTGCTTGTTATTTAGTAGACACCTAATTATCATTGAAACATCGAAGATAAATATATGTATTTATATATCTTAACCGTTTTCTCCGCTCCCTTCGTTTCTCCGCGTCTTTATTTCACGCCGTCATCGTCCATGTAAAGTTCGTGGTAAAAATGTGCTGACGCGCGGGGTAGATAGGTTGGGGTGGGTGGGAGTACGGGGACCCATCAGTACCAAGACCAGGCCCGCCAAGACAGGGTGGGGGTGGGGGTAAGGGTTGGGTGGGGTGGGCTGGGGTAGGGGGCGCGGGGACACCCACCAAACCAACCAGCCACGCACGCACGCACCCACCCACCGTCCGCCCGCCCGGGAGGGGGAGGGGGGGACCGCAAGGGGGGTCGCCCGTATCAGCCACCGGCAACGAAACCTGTCCACACCCGGCACGGTATAACTCACAAAAGTCTCAAAATGTAAACCATCACAAGAATAGAACACTGCATAGATATACACACGGGTAATTACACCACCATCCTTCCTAAAATGCACACCGTTACATTTTTTTTTTACTTCACAATCTCCAATGTTCGTGGTACAATTTATATTTGTCTTTGCGACCATAATTCTTCTCCTATACAGGTCAGTAATAAGTACGTTTTTGTCATAATGGGTATCCGCTGTCAGCTCTCAAGGTCTTCCACCTCCAGGACATCATGGGATACAACCAACCTCAGCCCAGCTCCTCCCAGTGTCCCTGGTGGTGTCCAGAGCAGCTATAACAACCTAACACCATCTTCACAAGGCTCTGGCCTGGGGGTCTGAATCGTGCAGCCCCACGCCATGGTTAGATTACATCAAAGACACTCAGCGATTCTCGCATGACAATGCATGCAATTCGCGATGACAAGTCAATATTTGTTGGCAAGTCAAGTGATCAGTCGCAAAACCGGATTTGTAACTCCTCGGTCGCAGTTACATGCTGTGTTGTATGTTGTTGCTGTTGTTGTTGACAGCACGTCTGGCCACGTGGTGTGTCGTGGCGGCCAGCGTGTACTGTACAGTCTGTACAGACGGCCCTATATATAGATATATGTATGCCGGTATACCCATATGTACTGGCCACTGGGCGATATATTGGGCATTTGCAATATTTATGTAAATACAGCGAAAGTCCCATATATAACAGGGTAAGTCCCATATATAACAGGGTAAGTCCTATATATAACAGGATAAGTCCCATACACAACAGGATAAGTCCCATATATAACAGGGTAAGTCCCATATATAACAGGGTAAGTCCTATATATAACAGGATAAGTCCCATACACAACAGGATAAGTCCTATATATAACAGGATAAGTCCCATATATAGCAGGATAAGTCCCATATATATATACCCATATATAGGGCCAGCCCTCACAGTCTGATACACACTGGAATGCAACAAGTGGTATAATATAGACGTACAGGTCAGTGCGCGCCGTCCAATGCTTCTCGCCTACAGTTCAACCGGTCGAGACACAGAACTGAAGTCAGAAGCACAGAACTCCAGCCACATAACCTCGTCCCTCACAGCTCCTGCACCAAGTCTCACACAATAGGACGTATTTCCGGATGAAGAGCAACCCCTCGCACTGCACTATGTACAAGTAACTTAGCACCCTTATAAAATCAAATTTATAGAACTGCAGTTTTGTCTGCCGTCTGCACTAAAACGCCATCTAAGACCCAGAATATTAAAAAATAATCCTGTTAAAGCCGTAAAAAACAACTACAAGCAATACTGTTTTTAAAAATTAATGTATACAGTACACTTTATAGGTGTGATCAGCTAAAAAGCATAGACGAAAATGCTCAAGTAAATCAGTTTTGCGGAATAAACCATTTGCGTTGCTCACTGTCCAATTTCTCAACATGATCCCCGTGGTATATCATCAGTATATAATCCACACCGCGTCAGAACCGCTAGCTGTATCCGCGCTACACAACTGATCAGAAACAATAACGCTGCGAGTCGCCAAAATAGAACTTATCTTTCGCCAAAGGCCATGCTGTACAAATTAAAGGCCAAGACGTGACGCATGTGGCGCGTGGTCGCGCGCGGTTCCTATTGGCTGGCAAAGGTCGTGACGTCACATATGTCGGCGGCGCGTGGTCGCACGTTGTTCCCATTGGCTGGTAAAGTTCATGACGTCACAGATCAGGTGGCGCGTGGTCGCGCGCGGTTCCTCCTTGGCTGGCTGGTTTATTCCTGCGGGGGGTCTCCCAGCTGTGTCTTTCCCTCCATGAACTGGTCGATCATCTGCTGCATGCTTTGCTTGAGCTCCTCGGGACCCTCGTTGTCCTGCTCCACGTGTGTGTCCTCAGTCACGATCGTCTCCTCCTTCCCGTCTCGGATGATCGTCTTCTTGTGCACTTGTTTCTTCATCACAACCCTGTCAGGCGAACAAAAGAGGGTAGGTTAGTTCTTAAAAGAATTGCGCAATCATCGAATATTGTATAAACAAAAATCTATCATAAACATATAAGAGTTAAAGCCTTTCAATTTCGGATATTTTCAGCAATGCGTCCAGAATTTTAACCACCCGATATCCATTTTGTATAACAGTAGCTCACATATTGCTCACTCGTGACCGATATTTTCCACTATAAATTGATCGACTTCGCCACTGCTCGAAACTAACTCAATGAAACCTCGATATGATCAAGGAGTTATAACGCCCCAAGAAACATCAACATCAAATCTCATTAAACTGGACACCACACTACACAAATAAGTGCTGTATCACAGTTTTATACTTTCAGTTCCATGTCCATTTCCCCACCTGGCTGTCTGGAGTTCACCATCGTCGTCCTCTTCGGCCGCCGCCATGACGTCATCAGGAACCATCTGGTCACCGCCATCTGACAGACAGAGACATCCACAACACCGGTCACAACCAGGCCACAAGACACGGGGAGGGCGGGCAGGGAGAAGGGGCGGTCTGGTAGGGGACCACATGCCCCCATGTCCGCCAGCGGGATGGCTGAATGACGTGCGCCTCAGTCCGTGGAGTCTTCAATCGTTCCTCCAGGCCACGGTTTGAGCAGGCAAACAATCATCCGACGATAGGTTGACCAGTTCTTTGTCCAGTTAAGACACCAGATAGGATATCGCCGAGCTACGGTATTATCGCCCACGTCAGCACGTGCAGCTATGTAATTATGCATATCACCCTATGTTATTATTTAAATTATTTATTAAATTACCGCGTTATTTTATTTTCGATCTGGTGCTCTGGTGTAATTTGTAATTCGATCCTTTGAATCGACGAAGGTGAACTTGAGTAACGACCGCGGCGTTCAGACAAACAAAGTGCAGTTTAGCTCTCCAAAAAAAAGACACATAAATGATTCCATGCAGATGTCAGTGGCATGCACACACACACACACACATACACCATAGTTGTCGAACAACAACTGTTCACAGCGGTTCAAAATTAAAACGCCTCCGCGCGGTGGAACACGTGATATATAAATATATACCGTGCGTTTCATTGATCACAGCATATATGCATACATATTGTTTATATCCAGTGTTCTATTAAGGTATCATGCTGTATGTGGACATGTATAGTTAGTTTGCTCGCTTTAAAAAAATTGTGGTCACATATATACATGCATTACATTGTGTCCCCTTGTTATTTACACAAGACTTCCAGTAGGTAGTTCTATCAATGAGAGTGTGAGCCTCTGTCTAAAGTCTTGTTCACAAGGCTCAGAGCGCCGCCACGGTACAACGACATCCAGACACACAGACAGATACACACATCCAAAAAGACGCATCGCCAGTCAGAGGGCATGTGTCTACAAAAAGTCCCACAACGATGTACGAGAAGTCGCCACAACGGCGGAAGAAAGTCGGAAACACGACGTACATACATCTGTATCACCGCACAACGACTGAGATAGAGTCAGCCCCGAGATCCAGCGCGAGACCCAGCCCGACAGCCAGCGCGACAGTTGCAAAGTCAGCGCCAGCGCGAGTCAGCGCCAGCGCGAGAGTCAGCGCCAGCGCGAGAGTTGCAGAGTCAGCGCCAGCCCGAAAGCCAGCGCCAGCCCGAGAGCCAGCGCCAGCGCGAGCGCCAGCGCGAGAGCTAGCGCGAGAGTCAGCGCCAACGCGAGAGCTAGCGCGAGAGTCAGTCAGCGCGAGAGCCAGCGCCAGCGCGAGAGACGAACATCATCAACACGTCAAGGAGAGAGTATCACGAGAAAAGGTGACACGTGACACAGGGATGCGCGCGCGTCGCCAGAACAGCGACCTCATTAATAGATCTACACATACACAGAGACAGAAAAGAAACCGCGCCCTGTGGACGACCCCAGCAAAACTCAAATGCGACAAAAAAACGTCAACGGTTATGAACTGGACAATATTCACGAGCGTCGATGAAAACACGATAGGACATGACAAGACCTAGGACTAAAATAGAACGCCAGAGAGAAATGTTGCCATTGACAACAGGAGACCACGTGGCCGGAAGCACGTGGGGGTGAGGGAAGCACCTGAGCGGTAGGAGGAGTGTTGATACATGGCCGCCGCCGCCACGGGGCTCTGGTCCTCATCCGGGTCGTCGGGCCACTCTCCAGTGTAGGAGCGCTGCCAGGCGGGGCCGCGCTGCTGGGCTGATCCGGGCAGAGCGGGGACAGAAAGGACGCAACGCTAGATCTCTCCCGTTCGGTGGATGGGGGATCAAAGATACAGGACCACTCGTGTCACTTAAACCTGGCCTTTTGTTAAAGTGATCAGGTGTAACGTCGATCCCGACTTGTCAATGGTTCGTAGTTCGAAGACTCACTGTTAATAACCAACAGTTAAGTGTTTCCCGCCCATTTCCCCTAAATGCCTCAGTTTCCGGATACAACCCCTCAGGGCCTCGTAGTGACCCCCCCCCCCACCCCACCCCCCTGACTACGTCCCTTCCCATTCCCGTGGCGGATTCAGGGGTGGCGATGGGGGTGGGGATCACCGCACTACGGTCGCACAAATGGCAATAGCGCTCCAGCTTCGTCATGCCACCCCCCTCCCGTCTCCCACAGTATCTAGGTGTTCCGGGATACCACCCCTCAGGGCCTCGTGGTGCCCACCCCCCCTCCCGTCTCCCTCAATACCTATGTGTTCCGGGATACCACCCCTCAGGGCCTCGTGGTGCCCCCCCCCCTCCCGTCTCCCTCAGTACCTAGGTGTTCCGGGATACCACCCCTCAGGGCCTCGTGGTGCTCCCCCCCACCTCCCGTCTCCCCCAGTACCTAGGTGTTCCGGGATACCAACCCTCAGGGCCTAGTGCCCCCCCCCTCCCGTCTCCCACAGTATCTAGGTGTTCCGGGATACCACCCCTCAGGGCCTCGTGGTGCTCCCCCCCCCCTCCCGTCTCCCCCAGTACCTAGGTGTTCCGGGATACCACCCCTCAGGGCCTCGTGGTGCCCCCCCTCCCGTCTTACTCAGTACCTAGGTGTTCCGGGATACCGCTTCTCAGGGCCTCGTGGTGTCCCCCCCCCCTCCCGTCTTACTCAGTACCTAGGTGTTCCGGGATACCGCCCCTCAGGGCCTCGTGGTGGTCCTCCACCTCCACCTCCCTCATTTCGTCCGCCTCTATGGACTCGATCCTGGTGCGGGTGAAGCAGTCTCGCGTGGCGGTGGCCGCCGGCAGCGGAGGCAGAGCGCCCGCCTCTACAAGCATCAAGCATCA
Organism: Arenicola marina; assembly: GCA_964019135.1. Classification (NCBI taxonomy): domain Eukaryota; kingdom Metazoa; phylum Annelida; class Polychaeta; family Arenicolidae; genus Arenicola; species Arenicola marina. The sequence continues at coordinate 15,574,028 of OZ025251.1, read as the reverse complement.
CACCGGCTCCAGCTACACGCTCGCGAAAGTTCGAGAAAGGGGGGTTCGTTGGCGGTCACACGGCCCTTCACACTTGACGTCACACCAACAGACTCGCCAACCGCTTTACTGTTATGGGCCCGGCACATCATCCATCGTCATCCTTGAATCACTCCTCTCACAGGGGACAGACATATGTCTACGCCTCCATACAACTCGCCGACGTCACTCGACGAGCCAAACATACGCACCACGCACACACACACAGACAGACCCCCAGGGAGGAGTATCCACGCAACCAACCAAACCAAACGTCGAGCCAGACATACCCACAACCAATGAAGTGCCCGCCATCCGACTCCAAAGACACCATTCAATCCAAGCTCCAAACAACCAGAAAACATGTCTATTGTGACGATACACAACAGTTGTTAATCAGGCGAGGTAACAACGAAGCTACATGGCTATGATCAGAAACTTTAAACTGTGTTCACTGCAAGAATCTTAAATTAATCAATCGATCACGGTAAAGTTACGTTATTGATACAAACAAAAGGATGTCTATGCGGCTCTCGATTAAAGAACGAAGGGTTTCAGATTGAATCACACACACAACCCGGGTATTTGGAAAGGATCTAAGGAAGAGCCCCTGCTAGATATCCAATAGTTCAACATACTAATTTGTATATCTCGCACACTACACATAACTCGCTCGCGAAAAGTAGAACCGGTAAAGTTTCGTCGTACGGGCCACTTAGCTCAGACTTACAATCCTCTTGGGCTTTTATTTCTAATCGTGCTACGACACCAAACGATTCTTCTCCTCAAGCACCATCCAAACAACGGATGGCATGCATGCAGTGTTCGGTAGGAAAACAATGGCGTTTGTATGCACTAGCGAAGCTAAGTTAACACCCTCACACGCAGACACACACACGCATGAGTTTATACCGAAAGTTACGAACAGAATTTCTTCCGGTGGTTTTCATTCGTAACGGCAAGCCAAACGTGTCCACGTAAAACAAACAACAGCCACGACACACGACAACATCTAATGGGATTAACCTGAGGGGTCCTCCTGTGTGGCTTGAGACTCGCTGGCGGCGAAACTCGCCTGCCCTTCTGTAAGACAGAAATACGAGACCCAACACATTACAATGTGGCACTCGCTGAATGACACACGGCGGGCGCGTAACGAATGCCAAACGGCACTTCCAACGAGTAATAGAAACAAAGGTGCAGCGTCAGCATTTTTTGCGTCTCATGGCGGATGGCCAGTCGTGTGGTAATATCAATAGTAATGCCGGTAAATGCCAAACTTAATTATTTAACGTTACACCAAACAATATGCCAACATTTACAGTGGATAGTACGTCAAATATTTCAATCTTCATACTCATTCGCAAATCTTTAGTTAACAGTTAGCCTCTGAAGGCACTTATTTTGTCATGCTAAATTTGCTAGCCTTCAGAATCTTATTCTTTATAGAAAAACAAAGGGAGCCGCCAACAAAAGAGAAAGATTATTTAGAGCATCTTAAGTCGTAAACAGCGTCACAACAGGTAAACGGGACAGGGGTCGAGCTAACGTCACCGCCAGTGGTGCACGTCGCCGCCACACACAAACACCGACAAAAATGACCCAAAGTGACAACACAACTACTTACACAAACCTGAACAGAACTGCGAATCGAGAATAGAATAAAAAAAAAATCGTAGACGAAGCCTGCAGACACAGTCAAACGATAATTTGTGGCCCCGCTGCCATGCGACGGGTTACGGGGCGGAACAGGATGAGGCGAGAGGCGAGAGGAGGGCGCTGGGAGGATGGAGCATCAGAACTTTAAAAACAAGGAGTCAGGAGTTACCCCCGCCAGCACACACATGACGGGCGATGGCCGATCCCGCCTTCTTAATGAACCCCCAAATACGGTACGTGTAGATATTGTACTGGCGGGAGCAACGGCTACCAGAGCCCAAGTGATACTGAGAGAAAAACAAGTTGACGTGAACTGTTATAGGCGATGGGAAGGGGCTGGGGGTCGGAATGGGGGGTAGGTAGGGTAGGGGTGCCACGATATTCTTCACCTCGCCAAGCATGACGCAAATCGCTATTCCGATAGTTGATTTGATTTGATTGGGGCTTAACGGCACTTTCAGCCTTCCAGGCTGAAAGTGCCGTTAATACCCGATAGAAACAAAACAAGCAAATGCTAAAAATGCAATAAAACACAGCACTGGGTTTCCATTTGGAATATTATCTGATACACATATGATCAAATAAACACTATTTCGCCATGGATAAAAATGCCCGCCGAAATATACAACGTTCTAATTTCACATTTTTTTTTTTTTTTTTACAAAATCACCAGACAGCATACAGTTAAAAGATCTCCTATATATTGTACAATTCAGCACAAAATAACAACTCATGTCATGCATAGTGCAGAGGTCAAGGTCACGCTCGCATGACGCCTGCTGGGATTGAAGCATGAGCATCGTTTGTGTCCACCTTTTTAGTAATGTGTGTTGAAACAGAGACAGGGTATGGCCAGAATATCGATAAAAGAGAGCCAATGGTCTATGAGATGATATCGCATATTAAAGCAGTTTAGAGTTGAGAACACAATGAAGGAAGGCGCGAGGAGGTGAGTGAGTAATGCGGCGCAGACGCCGAACGAGACAAGTCTGGAAGAGAGGAAACCAATGGATTAGTGTGGCAGGGGTGCTCATTTACGCCGGCACATACACAAGAAAGGAGTACGAAGGTGGGGGGGGGGGACGAGGGGAAGGAGGGACGGGTACACACGACGTCAGGCTAAGGGACGATGGTTTCGGTGAGCAAGGTCATGGCAAAGCAATATACGTATTAAACACGGTATTAAACCCGCTTTCCGTTAACCTCTCCCACCCCCTAGATGATATGAGGCTTTCTATTTCTCGTGACGATAAAAGCACATTAAAACTAAAAAAGGGCAAGAAACATCGAAGTAATGACTGAAAATACCAAACGTAAAGCTGAAGCAAAAACAAATACAAAATCAACGAATCATATAGTCACTGATACAAACTGAATATTTATGAGCAACAACAGGAGACATAACAAAACCTGAAAATGATGAAAGCAGTCGAAACAGTTGAGATTCCATCCACATTTGTGACACAGAAATATTCCTACTACTGCTACGATGGCATGCAACATCACTAAAGGGAAAGGATGAGTGTGACAGGAGATGTCCACCCGTGGAGTGCATGGGGCACTATTTCACTGACACAAGTCTAATGGACAACATGAACCAAGACGTAGGCAAACCGGAGGGGGTTGGGCGGGGCAGAAAGGGGGACCAAGGGAGGGTGGAGAGGTGGTTAAACAAAGAGAAGACACGAATATGTATCTAGCAGAAGAGAAGAAGAAGAAGATCAAGAAGAGGGCCAGCAGCGGTCAGTACTACCTCTAGCGGTGGTGAGTAGTAGCGTGGCGGAGGCTGCGGCCTCAGTGGAGGGGGCACTGCGGTCCTCCGACAGAGGGTGGCCGGCGACGGTGGCGGCGGTGGAATCGGGTCCACAGTAATACGAATCCGAGTGAACGGACTCGGTGGACGGGGTAGGGGACGAGACCTGCTGCTGCTGCTGCTGCTGCTGGTGGGGATGGTACTGGTAGTGCTCTGGGACCACTCCCTCCCCCTCCTTCTCTCCCCCGACACACTCGAGAGGCAACAGCGGGCGGTCGGGCTTTACGGTTACTGTTTCCCGAAGGCCCCCCTCCCCCTCCTCGCTCATCGTCCCCCCCGTTCCTGACTCATAGCTATAGGCGATCTTGCCCGCTGTCGTCCCCGGCTCATAGGTCGTGGTGCGACGTTCCCACGTGACGGCATCGGCGGCCCCGGAGTCCCCGGGTGTGAAGCCGGGTTCGCACGGCGGCCAAGACGTCCTCATGTTGCCCTGTTCGTCTATGTCCGTCGTCTTGGTGACATTGCCCTCGGCGTCGGTAAAGGACTTAGTCATCCTGGTGGTGGTGGTGGTTCGCAACACCGAAGAGGACACCGGCATGGCGTACACTTGACGCTCCAGGGAGTCTCGCTCCACCGCCGACTCGTACTCGTACCGAGCCATCTTCTCCGGGACTTCCGTCGTCTCCTCCGCCATGATGGATCCTCCCTTTTCCATCTCCGGGGAGTCCGTCGACATCCGCATGATGTCCTTGTAGCTCTCCGACGACGTGCGCAGGGTCTCCGAGGACAGGATGGAGCTGGACTGGCTCCAGGCCCCGGATTCCATGGACATTTCCATGATGCCGACAGGACGGGGGTCACGACTGCCGCGCCCCCTCTCGGCCGGTCCGAGTGTCCCGGCCCCGGCACTGGCACCACCGGCCACTTCCAGCTCATGCAACGAGTCCCGGTCGAAGCTTTCCTCGGAAATGGACTTGGGTACGACCTGGTCCCCGTAGTTCTCCAACGAGTCCACCGATCGGACCATCACCGCGTCGTCTCCGGAGACCGGCACCTGGTGATCCTGATCCTGATCCAGATCCTGATATCGATCCATTTCCGGTTCCAGGGAGTCGGTCGACCGCTCCATGATGGGTTCTGGACGACCGCCACCCAGGGAGTCCGCGGATCGCTCCATGAGCGGGTCCGGCCCGGGACCTCCGAGGGAGTCGGCCGAGACCTGCATGACATCCGGGGGTCCGAGGGAGTCGGCGGACTGCTGCATGAGGTCCCCATCCCGCGGTCCGCCCAGAGAGTCCACGGAGCGCACCATCGCCGAGCCCCGCGGCTCCGGACAGTATTCCGGAACCGCCTGATCGAACTCGAAGGATTCGGCCGAGATCATCATGATCGAGTCTTGGTCGTGGAGCGAGTCCGAATCGAGGGCTCCGGATTTGCTGGGCGACGACTCCTCGTCCTGGAGGGAGTCGGCGTCGATGTCGCGACTGCTGTACTCGGCCGGGACGAGGTCGGGGCCGACGGCGATGGCCGTCTCGTCCTGGTCGCTGTCCTCGCCGTCCTCTTTGCCGTCCGTGGAGTCCACGTCGCCCTCGTGGCCGGACGACTCCGCCTCAACCTGGCTCAAGAGCGAAGCCCTCTGCTCCCTCATGACGTCAACCTCGGACGGCCCCTCCGCCGCGTCGAACGTCTCGACCTGCTGCGACGCCTCCCGGATGATCTGAACAATGTCCTGGTATCGCGGGTATTCATCGTCTCCCAGGGAATCACGGTCCATGGCGTCCTCCCTCCTCGCCGCCGCCCCAGCCGCCTCGTCGTCCTTCAGGAGGTCGTGCGGCTCGATCAGCTGCTCCTGGGATAGCGACACCGTCGACAGCTCGCGGCTGGACCCGTGGCTATCCGAGTGCGATTCGGCCTCGGAGAGCTGGTCGGAAGGCATGACCGGAAGGGCGCCGAGCTCCAACATGGACACCACTTTTTGCGCCTCGGCTTCCAGGTCTTCGTCCATGTAAGCCTGCTGCTCCAGAATCTCAAACTCTGTCAGCGACGACGTCGAAGATTTGAAGCTCGCCGCGTCGGGGGAAATCACCCGGTCCTTGTCGACGTCGGAATCGGAGTGTAACTCGCGCTCGAGGCGTTCGAACTCGTTCAACGAGGACATGGAACTGGCCGCCCCGCTCTTGCTCTCGGGACTGATCTGTACCACTTCGGTCTCCAGCCTCTCGAATTCGGCCAGCGACGACGATATGGATATGTCATCCCTCTCGGCGGCTTTATGGAAGAAAGACGTCTGAGGCGGAGACTCTTGGGGGAGAGATCCGGAATCTACGCTGCTCCTTTCGCCCTGCAACTGGGTCTCCAGATGCTCGAATTCAAGCAGAGAGGACGAGCAGGACACGTCGTCCCTCTCGTTACTTTTGTTGAAAAATCTACCTGCCAGGATACCCGGCGACTCCGGCACCACGTCTGGAGAGCTGGCGATCTTATCGGACGAATCCGAAGATCGGACTTCACACCTGCTGTCTGTTGAACTGCCACTCTTGTGCGACTCGTCTTCCTCTCTGATGGACGCCAGGGGCATGGATATTTCTACTTCCTCTCTGTCGACGATGTCAAATCGCTCTTCCAGCGGGGAATCTGGACTGCTGTCTCCTTTGTTTTCAATGACACTGGTGTCTAGCTCTTCTTTGTCGATCAAATCATACTTGTCGCTGCTGGAGGAGCCTTCGTCGGCCTCCACTTCGACCTCTTGGTCGTCCTGATCTCGCACGTCCATGCTTATGGCAGCCTCCTCTGGCTCGTCGTGGTAGGAACTCTGCATGTCAGAGTGGATGGATGACGTCATAGAAGCGATTTCCGCCAACCGGTCTTCCTCCTCCTGCTCTAGAGCTACCACGGTGGCAAAACTATCCACGCTGGAGGAGTCGCCATAGTCTTCAGGGCTGAGGATGTCATCCGCCAAGAGGTCGTGCACAACCATGTCAGCCTCACCGTAGACCTCATCGTGGCCTGTGAATGTGACCTCCCGTTCCCGTTCCTGTTCCTGTTCAATCGGTTCATCTATGGGGCCACTCGTTTCCGGTTTGTCTTCCTCGTGCGGTATCTTCTCTGTCGTGTCCCGAGACTCGCTAAACTGCGCGCTGGTGGAGTCCTCAAAGTGAGACTCGTCGTGCGCTCCGCGCACGCGCTCAACGCACTTCTCTTTACCCCCAACTGTGTCCACCAACGTTACTGTTTCTTTAGCATCCATTTGCTGGTCAGACGTCGTCGTCTTCTTGCTCTCGGAAAACATTTCGATAGATGCCACTAGCTCCTTGTGACCAGGTTCGCCTTCCGTGGGCGACACGATTTCCATCTTGTCCACACCTTTGCCTTCTTCGAGCACCTCGTGGTAAGTTTCTTCTTCCGTGAACCGCTCCTTCATGTGCACCTCGTGCCTCTCGTCACCGGTGTCTATCGCCTCCACACTTTCCTGTTCTAAATCTTGCCGCTCCGTGGCTCGAACCTCCGACGTTTCGGCCACTACCTGCTGCGTGTGCACCAAACTGTCGCCGACGCTGACGCTTTCAGACGTCGTCACGGTCTCCGATTCCCCCTCCACCTCCTTGGATTCCTCCAATCGGAATTCGTCTTTCTTCGAGGTGACGACCCCGCCCTCTTCCTTGGCTGTCGTCACGGAGACGGATTCCGTGCGATCCGAGGTGTCCTTGTGGGAATCTCGCTTGCGGACCTCAGACATCTCCGAGGCCGACCCGACTTGATCCACGTCGCCCTCTTCCGGCCACGAGCCGCTCCGCCTTTTGGTTTCTTCAACTTCCTGTTCGGAGACTGAGCCGCGGGTTTCGGAGACCGCCTTCTCCACTTCCTGTACATCCACGGTTCCGTCGTGGCCCGTTTTTTCAATCCGTGTAGATTCGAACGTTTGCACCGTTTCGCGTCTCTCCTCCTTTTGAAGGAATTGCTGCTTCATCTCGACGTTCATCGGTTCCTTAAACTCCAGGCCGAAGATGCCGCTGTCGGCAGGGCTATCCGTCTCCATGCCTTCCGATTTGGATATGAAGGCCTCGCCAGCCAGGCCCATGCCGACGAGGGCGCCGGCCCCGAATGCGATACCCCCGACGGCGCCAAGGACCCGAGTTTCAGCGCCTTCCCGGGGTTCATCATCCTCGCAGGGAACTTCATCACCACCAGTGTCCATCACAGGGTGATCGCCCTCGTATTCGACCCGCGATAACGAAGCTTCAGGCATTTCACATACTGTCTCAGACACCCGCGTTTCCATCGGCTCCTCCTCCGCCTCCGCCGTCTCCATCGGGTCGTCTCCCTCGTCTATGGTCTGGTACTCCATCTCATCCGTCTCTTCGTGGAGGTGTTGGGTCACCGTGATCTCCGGTATGTCCTCAGACACCTGTTTGGACAGGCGCTCAGGCTTTTCCCTGGTCTGCTCCACTTCTTCGTCCTCCTTGGTCGCAATGATGGACGCCTGGGCATCGCGCATCACCGAGTGGATAAAGACAGAGGCCTGGCCCCTCAACTCATCATCCGTCTGCACCTCCTCTTCCTCGATATTCATGCTACCATCTCCTTCCTCCTCCTCCTCATCGATGTCGCCAGCCTCCGCCGCCGCGCCGGTCGCCATAGCCATCTGCGCAGCCTCTTCTTTTTCGTGCTTCTCCAGGGAGTCCTCATCCCAAATGCGGTGGGCATCATCTGGGACAGGAGACTTGGGTCGTTCGATATCGAAGGAATCCACCTTCAAATCGAACTGGTCGCCGACTGGTAGTTCTACAGGGGGTTCCACTTTCTCCGGCTCCACACTAGGACCAGGGGAGGAGTAAAAGTCATCGGTTTGTGACGCCCCATCCGGACCCTCCGCCAGCGCCATCAGCTCAGGTTCCGGCGTCTCCTCGATCACTTCTGCCTCGTCGGCAGCTTCGATCACTTCTTCGTCAACATCCTCAGCAGCTTCTTTGGCCAGTTCTTCTTCTTCTTTGAGGCCGACATCCACCACTGTCTCTGGTTCTTCGCTTTCCGTTTCCAAATCCTGCACCGGAGTTTCGCTGACCGGGCCGACAAACATGTGGTATGTTACGTCGGATTCTAAGGCAGCTTTTCCGCTTCTTGGTACGGCAAATTGATCAAATTGATCAGTGTGTCCAAACGGCTGTTCTGACTCCGCCACACCCGCATCCTCATCCGTGTCTTCGGATGGCCACGTGATGTCTTCCGGGTTCTCGGCATCCCCCAGGCCGGGAATGACTTCATCGGATGGCATTTCTAACTCGTACAGCGTGTGATCGGAGGCAATCATTCTATCAAATTCCGTCGAAAGTGCCAAATCGTCGTCTACCATGCTCTCGGTCATGGGTTCATCCTTGGTGCCCGATGCGGCAGCCGGCACCTCGTCTCTCAATAAGTCTTCCACTAAGTCAGGGGTGCTGTAAACACCGTGACTAATGATGCGTTCTTCGTCCCCCTGGACTGAAGCCGGAACGGCCGCTGTGTCTACCCCCTGCGCCTCCTGAGCAGTGGCTCTAGCTTCCCCCATGAGGAAGGACTCAGAAGGCTGGGCTGCCACTAAAAAAGGACCGGTCTCGGATGCTTCGGTGTCAACATCTCCCACCTCAACTTCCGCCTCCTCGGCCATTGCCGGTTGGAGGATATCCGGTTGCGGGGGTGGGGGCGGTTCCGCTTCTTCCAGCACGTAGCCGGCGTGGCGGGGCTCGAAGTCGTCGATTTCCGGCTGGTAGTCGACCTCGGTGGGACCATTGGCGTGCGCGTACGGCGCCGGTTCCCCGTCTCCGTCGTCGTCTCCGCTTTCTCGCAACGCGTCGTCCAGTTCTTGTTCGATGTCCAGCTGTTGCTCGCTGCCTTGCTCGGGTGAGGCTTCTTGCTGCACGACGTCCGGGAGGGAGGACGACGACGGCGGTCCTTCGAAGGGGGACACCGGCCCGCGTAGGTCCGAGGGCTCGCTGCTGCTGACCGGGGAGTGCTCGAAGGTCGGCGACTCTTCCTCACCGAGCGATAACGGGCGCCTCAGGCTGCTCTCGCAGTCGGGCTGCAGGACATCGGGGCGGTCCACCTCGGACGTCGCGACGCTAGCACCAAGCGCGACTCCAGAGACGGAGACTCCAACCCCTCCAACGGCTTCGTCCGACTTCCCCACGTCCATGAAATCGTCGTAGCCATCGAACTCCGTGTCAGACACGATCTCGAACGGGCTGCTGATCCTCTCGGCCGCGTCGTCCAGGTCCTCTGGGACTTTGCTCTCCGTGTCTATGGCTTCCGGTGAGGAGTTGTCGGAGACCGCGGCCTCGGATTCGTCGGCCTCGCCGCGAGACACTCGCCTGCCCAGGAGATCGGACTCGAAGACCTCATCCTCCGGGCTGGACAGAATCACCTTGGCCCGGCTGTCGACGGTCAGCGTCTTCTCCACCGTGTCCGGGGAGATGTCGTAGGCGGCGACGACCCGAGATATCGCCCCAGAGTCGAGGTCGTAGGTCGCCGCCAACAGCGTCGGTTCGGCTGACGTGTCCGAAGACGACGACGTCTTCACCAGGTCGTACGGGCCGGTTTCCGACTTTTTGGCCGGGTCGAGGGCGGCTGGTAGAGCCGTGGGCTTGGCTTGGATCATCCCCGCGCCCTCCGCACACACAGCGGCAGCAGGTGCTTCATCGTCGTCGTCCTCGTCATCGTCGTCCTTGTCACCATCTGAGAATCCCGCATCGTCGCCGGGCGGGGACCGATCTTCCTCGTAGTCGTCGGACCTCCTGTCGTCCAGGCCGCTGTCGCCGTCCGGATCCACCTGTTGGACAGCCAGCATGCCCTGGTCCTCCTCTTGATCTTCTTCTTGCTCCTCCTCCTCTTCCTCGTGTTCCTCCTCCTGCAATCCGATATTGACCAATTCCTGGGGCGGCTGCGGCGATGGGGTGATGTACACCCGCATCTCGGCCTCCATCTCGTCCCGCTGCTCCCCGTACGGCTCATCCATCTCCTCGCTGTCCAGAGACGCCGTCTCCTGCCGCTCCACAGCCGGGTCGACCGACTCCACGGACACACGCGGGATCCGCACACCGGCGACGTCGTCCGACAGCTCCTCGTCGACTTCGGCCTCTTCAATCCTTGCTTGGTACTCGGTCGACGTCTCCAGGGAGGTGTGCGCCGTCACGTACGAGGCCGTAATGGCGGACATCGCCATGCTCTCCGTGAAGTCGCTATTGGTCGTCACGGTCTGATCCGTCTCGGCTGCCACAACCTCCCTCTCCACTAAAAAATGCTGCCCTTGGAATCCCTCGGCCGCGTCCTGCTTGGCTTCCTCCTCTTCCGGCGCGGCTTCGTACTGGATGTTCCCCATCCGGAAGGTGGTGACCGGATCTTGCGGGCGTTCGATGAGTTCCGGAACGGTCGCGGTCTCGTGTGAACATCGCTCCAGGAGACTCTCGATCACACTGGCTTCATACGACTCCTCCATCGTCTCATAGGGTTCCTGGACCAGACCCACGGTACCTGGCGTCTGTTCATCTGAATCTGTCGTTTCCGCATGCATCGCTGCGGCGATTTCCGGTTCCTCGACTTGCTCCTGCGATTCAAACCTCTCCAATCTTCCGGGTTCGGACCGCTCCACCATGTACACATCGTCTTCACGTAAGCTCTGCTCCAGAGACTCCTTCTGCTCGGCCATCTGCCTGCACTCCAAGTCGGTGTGCTCGATGAAGGACTGCTCAGAATCGCTCCGGTCATCCTCGGAGTCCGACGATTCCGGTTCCAGTCGGTAGGCATCTACGTCTATCACCGGGAAAGGCGGGCGTGTTTCGGTCATCTGCTTCTGGAGATCCTCCATCTCGTAGTCGGCCGCAGCTTGCTTGCTGTCCGACGATCCAGACTCGGAGGAGATGCTGATGTCTCGCACGGGCTTGCTGGGCGTCCGGGCCTCGGCAGCTCGGATGCCGTGACAGGTGTCCGCGTCTTGGAACACTTCGGTGGGTCCCACGTTGAACTCGCTGGTCTCCGTCATGAACGTGACGTGCTTCACTTCATGCGCCACTTCCCGGTCCTCTGTCAGGATGGCTGTGGACGAAGTTGCGGGTGGGACATCCGGCGTCGCTTCCACTTCCGGTTCAGTGTCGACTTCCTTTTCCGGTTTATCGTCCACTTCCGGTTCAGTGTCGACTTCCTTTTCCGGTTCAGCGTCCACGTCCGGCTCAGTGTGGAATTCCTTTTCCGGTACAGCGTCGACTTTCTTTTCCGGTTCAGCCTCCACTTCCTCTTCCGGTTCATCATCTACGTCCGCTTCTTTACAGATGCTTCCCTTTGATTCGTCGCGCGGACTTTCCGCCTTGTCGATGCGCTCTTTGCCGGCGAACCCCATGTTGTCGAAGGATAGATACTCCATTCGGACTTGTTCCTCTGGTTCTTCACTCGCCGCTCCATCGACTGCCGGTTCATTCGTTGCGACGACTACCGCCGCCTCCTCTTCCTTGGATTCTCGCAGCATGTCATCTATAGGAGACTCACCAACGACCAACGAGCTGGCTTCAACTTGTAAGCTGGCTACGGCGCTTACCTCAGCTGCACTCTCATCCCCTTTAGGTTCCTCCTCCTCGATTACACTGCTTTCCATACTCTGAGAGCTAAACTCGGGTTCCTCCGCAATAAACTCACTAGGGGACACCCCGACAGCTATCTTCACCCCAGACCGATGCTCGAAGACGGGGGAAATGTCCTCCTTGAGGGCTTGCTCATGGGTGGGGGATATGGGGTCGGGAGGGGAATGGGAAATGGGTGGAGACGAGGGTCGTTTTACTAGTTCGAGATCAAAGGAGTCTTTGGTGGTGGGTGAAAAGGGCTCTTCAACATCAGTTCCCTCTGATTTAGCTTCCACCTCCTCCAGCCCCTGCGGAGTCCCTGAAACTGGGTGGGAAAGAGGGACATGGCAAACTTAGGTTAGTCTGGTTAGCGAGAGCGAAAGTCCAGGCAGGGCGTATCATTATAAATAGGGGAGAGATCAAACCAAACTTGTTAATTATGTAGAATTACGTACTATATGCAAACACAGATTGGATGCGAAAAGTATTATTATTAGTAGTAGTAGTAGTGGTTATACAGGCTTCAGCAGCAAAAAGATGGTTGTAGTATCGAAGTTGCGATACAACTCTGGGGTTCCTGGCTACACTGTTTAGCATAAAAACGTAAATTTATAACGATGCATAATAATATAAGAGAAAGACCACTTACGTATTGATTAAAATTATACAGAATGTCATGGTTAAATGCAAATTTAAATGCTCAGTGACCTGTGTGAATGAACATAACAAGATAACATAAAAGTAAACTCATAGATAAGTATCATTGATCGGCCTATCTTCCTAGTTAGTAACCATAAAATCGATTATATAGTTAAGGCTGGGTGTGAGTAATACGTGAGCTTTACTAAACCATTGGCTCGGACTAACACAGGAGAACGACCCACTGATTATGTTTGCAATTCTGTAATAAAGCAGTAATATAAATTAAACTAAAATATACTGAATGGACCGAAACTTTCCAATGAACAAAAAAGAGATGATAAGAGATACCAGATCTCACTTTCTAAGGCTATAGGTCGATGTGCTTTTCTTCCCCCCCTCCCCATTCAAAGAGGAATTTAAAACATACACTGAAGAATGAAGCATAGATAGATTCATGCAATGTCATGCAAACTTCAAGCAGGACTAAACTTAAATGGTATGAGTGATGAATATAAGGTTCACGGCGACAAATAAAGCAAATCTGAAAGAGGATAATAATCTGATGAAGAACTTGAAAAAATGACAAATATAAGCGATGATGATGATATAAACATACATGAGAACAAATAAGCAACGATGGCGTAAACACAAATATAACATCAGATGGAATGCAGCGTAAGGAATAACTCAGGACACGTCGTATGATATGTGCCACGGAAATAAGCTTCGGACCTGGAGACCAATTTAGATATATATATATATATATATAAAAACGAAACTGACAGGGTTAATGGTATCGAGGCAACAGCAAACTGCAACACCAGCCAAATCTGCTTAGAAAATACAGATATATGGGAACGGCTGTACCTTTGACGACCTCATCCAACTGAGCCAGTTCGGAACTCGAGGTGCTCAGTCTATCGTCTTCGCGGCCTTCAGCAGACTGCCAAACATCTAAGGAAAGCAACAACACATGCCCACAATGTATGTAGTCCCTACAGAACGAGTCAACGTGCAGTAACTTGCAATCGGCAGTCATGCCATGTGCGCATCAAGCATTGGTCTGTGCGGTTGCTGTTGAGCCCCTTTTCCATGATCAAGTTTAGAGATCAGAAAGGCTGTCTCGCTCGCTCGCTCGCTCGCTCGCCCCAAGGCTCGTAAATATCAACCAACCCGAGTGTCTCGCGGTGGAAGTAAAATGATCCGGCGGCGGATATCCCTATACGAGGCATAGGACGACTTGAGGAATGAAATTATGAACTTAAACCGTATTTAAGAAGAAGAAGAGAGCTGATGGAAGAGACGTAATAATAGTGCCCTAATTTGATTACAGACTAAAACTACTTAAACTAAACGGAGTATGAAAACGAAAACCTTCCATGTGCAATAAAAGGAGAAAGAAGAAGTCCACGAATAGGAGAGGAATTTCTACGAAATATATGAAAACTAAAATGTTTAAAATAAAAATGTGATCACCAGAAAGATCAAAAGAATGTGAAGAAGAATGGCAGAGAGTGGTTGGAAGGTTAACATAAAACGGTGCAAAAAAGCATTGACAAAGACCTCTAATAGGTACCTTTGTCCCCATTTGGTGCCGCTACAGGAACCAGATCCTTGTTGAGAACATCGTCGGGGGAAGAAAAGTGCCGTTGGCGCTGCAGATCGTCGCCAGGTTGACGCCCGCCAGGTTGGGAGTCATAGGACAGGGAGCGCTCCAGGGAATCGTGATCTTCCTGATGAACAGTCACCCTGGTCGGCTCGCTCACCTCGTCCTCCTCCCCTTCGTGGCCCACTAAGTCCAGGCCACTCTCGTACGTCATATCTATCGGGGACGACTGGGTGGGAATTTGAGGTGGGGATTTCCCTGCTGGGGGGGACCTATCGTTATCACTATCGCTATCGGATTCAGCCTCGGTTTCCTTTTGATCTAACGCCCGCACCTCCTCGGACGCGGCTGTCGCGCTGGAGGTCATTTCGAAGCTATCGTACTGTTCTGCCTGTTCTAACTCGACAAGAGTTTGCTCAGCGCTATCCTTCTCAACCTCGCGTTCCCCCTTCTCTGGCTGGTCTACCTCCACCTCGGCATCCCCCTTCTCGTCTACGTCTTTCTCCTCTATATCTTTGGATTCTTTACTCGTAGCCTCATCGTATAGGTTTTCGAAGCTGCAGGATTTGCCGTCCGGCATGTGGACGAGGTGCGGGTCAACGTGCCTAGTGTCGAACCTGTCCCCTATCTGTCCTATCAATTCGTCCTGCGAGTCGTCTTCGGTGGGGAAATTTGTCTTGACATAAATGTCTTCGTAGCTAGAGGACATCAGTCGGTGTTTGTCTTCCAGCAGAGCCGCCGCCGCCGCGGGGTCAAACGGTTCCTCACCCAGAGTGACCGTCTCGCGCTCGAGTCGGTGCTCGCTCTCAAAGTTTTCCGAACTGATGGTCGTGTCACCAGAATGTTCGTACGTTTGTATGAACGCTTGGTCATCGTTGGAAGGGGATTCCGTTTCATGTTCCGAAGATTTAAGGGACATGGACGCGACATGGGTGCGGGATATCGTTGTCTCCTCCCTCCGCTCGGTAGTAGTAGCAGTAGTAGTAGTAGCATGCATTGTTAGTTCACACTCGGTGTCAAAACTGGTGTCAGACGCATCCCTCGTTAGACGGACCTGGGTGGTGTCCCCAGAACCCACAAACCTGTCTTCAGCATGCCACATTGCTGTTAATGGGAAGAAAGCAGAATAAACTAGGATTACGAAAGTAGAACGCTGTAAGTTTTAAACAGAAACTCACTTTAATGATAGTACAGAAGCGAGCACTCAAAGTAGACGAGATGTGTTAAGTAATACAAGGAAAGTGCAGACACCGGAAATCAGAGAATTAACGTGTGACAAAAATATACTATATCGAAGGTTTCTTTCAGGAAGATAGCGGGATACCACTCGAGATTAATTTGAAGAAGACTTTTCCGCCCATACTGGTTACACGGTCGGGAATAAGGCTACCCAAAGTAATTGGAAATATGGTGCGTGGCGCGCATATTTTCTGCTCTCAGCCGACACTGTTGCATCTATGGCCGAAATCTTTTGGGAGGAATACAATGACGCATTTAGTACACGAAAGGGTGGAAATGTCATAAAAAACAAACGTGCACGTTATGCACAGCAATGAATGCTAACGACTTGGAGACAGCATTTCATCAACACTTTCGCTTAAATCTAGCGTCTATAAAGCAGGAAGCACTCTACTTAAAGAAGCATTCGCGTTATTATCGCTAATGGGTTCTGTTAGTAGTACCTTGAGCGCAATCATCGGCAGGTGTGTCAGTAGTTGTGTCACGAGCAGCATGAACAGGGGAGCCGGGAGAGGGCGGAGACTGAAACCCGTCCCCAGCCACTACCACCTCCTCCGACGAAGGAACGTTTTCTACCGAAACATGGCCTTCGCGGAGTTCGAATGGCTCGGGAACTGAAAAGACATCTTCGGGAATGCTTCCTTTTACTGTTTGCCTGTGGGACACAGATATTTCTTCGGTGACAAGAGTGTATTCAGACGGGGAAGGGGGCCTATCCTCCGCCGCGACGCTGCCACTAGAGTGGCGGGCAGCTTCGATGGACTGCTCTATGAATATCTGCTGCGACGTATCCGCCCCAATGCGCCCCTCTGGCTCAATGTCAGTGTCGGGTTCAAGGGTGTAGTCCGTGGGGGACAGAGGTCGTTCGATTTCCTCGTCACCCGTGGGGCTGGCGTCCTGAGAACCAAGTTCACTTGGCGGCTTGGAGCCCTGTTGGGTTTCAATGGACGCAGAGGCCGCCAGTTTCTTGGTGGTCAGTCCGCCCCTGAAGGTCTCAACCTTCTCGCAAGACTCGTGGGTCATGGGGCCTTCGCCAGAGTCGCCGCTTTGCGTATGCTCAGCGGCCTGCAAGTCGACTTCAGTCTCCTTCACCCCAGTTGGAATGAAGACGTTTTCCTCCGTTGGGGATTGGACAAGCGGACTGGGTTCCTGGATGGCGATTGCCGGAGCCACCAGTCCGAGGTCAAGGACGGGTGCGGTCGAACTCCCATGTCGAGAGGAGGAGGAGGAGGAGGAATCCACCTCCCGAACCACCGCGCTCGTGGGCGCCGACTCGATATCAAAGCTGGGCACCGCCTGGACCTCCTCGACCTCAACCTGCGCTCTACCACCACCCACCTCTGAAATATCAATACGGTCAGTTTGTACGTCAGTTTGGGGGAATTCGAGGGGAACCTGGGCCGTAGACTCCGCTGCAACGAGCTGGGTACCTACCTCACCATCAGAGCTAACAGACACCTCTTTTTCACTGCCTTGTACCTCAACTATGCCTTTCTCTAACGCATCCTTCTCAACTAGCAACGATTCCTTGTCTTCCTCTGGGGTTATGATAAACTCCTTGCCGTGAGTTTTATCGGATACATCCGCCGGAAGATCATCCAATCCCTCTTGACTTTGCATGTCCGCTGTGTCAGAGATATCCTCGATTTCGGCCTTTTCAACGAGGTCAGACTCCTCCTTCATTGAGACAACTTTGCCATCGGCAACATCCTGTGGAGGCTCGCCATTTAAGTCATCCACAGGTGAATCCTCAACTGGCTCCTCGGCGGCTGGCGCAGCGCGAGGAGCCTCATCCTCTTTAACTTGACCTTCGTGCTCTGTCTCTGTATCCAGATAGATATCTTCCATCGTTTCCTCAAAATCGGGAGTCGTCATCCTGTAACCTCCGCTGAACGACGCGGGGGGCTCCATCGATACCTTAACTTTCAGCCCCTTCTTCGGCACCTCCTCCTTCATTTTGCTCTCCTCCAGCCGTTGCGCTAACAGCATATCGATATCGTGCGGCTGGAGCGTCGAAGGAGGCACGGCAGAAGCCGGATCGAAATCCGCCAAGTCCACAGGTATGGCGGAGGCCATTCCCGCGGGCTCGATGAGTCCTGGTACGTATGGAGCCCCCTCCATCATCATTCTCACTGTGCGTAGTTGTTGTTCCCGCGTTTTCGTCACGCGCCGCGTGACTGAAGTACCGTCCGGAAGCGTTTCCTCCACTTCCTCAAATTCTGTTTCCGTTTCGGGTTCGAGTTCGGAGGTGTCAGCGTACACCTTCATTTCCGGCGTCAGCGCTCCGCTGAGGACGAGTTCCCTGGTTTCTTCCTCGGTGTCCGGCCCTTCCATGACCAGCCTCTTGATAATGGTCTGCTTCTGTCGCGTTTTGATGACTTTACGGATAATGACGCGGCCGTCGGGAAGAGTCTCCTCGTATTCTTTTATGTCCGTCTCGATCTCGGGTTCGCCTTCCACGGTGTCGGTGTACACACGGAGCGAGTGCCTCGAGGACACCGACCCGGTGGGAGAAGCCAGTTCTACCGGAGATTGCAAAGATATCGGAGAGGATACCAGGTCTCTGGCATCGCTCATACTGGACCGGATACTGGAGGTTTCAGACGTCAGATCGCCCTCTGGTGCTTCCTCCGTCACGACGTCTTCGATCACCTGTCCATCAGGCCCGACCTTTCGGATCTTGCGCGTCACCATCCGACGAACGCGAGTCTTGATCAGCTTGCGTCTGACCGTAGAACCGTCGGGTAAAGTTTCTTCGATTTCTCCAAACTCAGAAGGCGGGGGCGTTGGTGATAAATATGACGGCGGTCTCGGTGGCAGGCCTAACACAGGCCCGGCGCCGTACTCCGTCCGCTCTGGTGTAGGCACATCCACGTTGATGAAGAGTTCACCGACGGCTTGCGCCGAACTCCTGTCAGATGTGACCTGCACGTCATCCAGAGGGAAGTCCTTGACTTCATCGGTCGGCGACGTCGCTGATGGGGTCGGGGAGGCGTGGCAGTAGCTGCTCGATCCCTCCGAGACGCTCACGTCCTCGCCGTTGTCCCTCGTGGAGAGAGTCCCACTCTTCCACTCCTCCGGCAACGTCTCAACTGCATCCACAAAGTCATCCTCCGCATCAGTGGCGTCATCAGCGCCTGTTGTTCGTGGTTCGGTTGCGAAAGGTTCGGACATTCCAAATGGCTGGATGGCATCCTCGGATACTTCAGTGGCATGTGTCTGAGAAGAAGCAACCGTTGTGACTTGGGTGAAAGCTGATTCACTGACATGGTGTTCATATGCTTCCTGCATGTCATTCACTGTGGACGAAGTGCCCTCCTCCCTTTGTTGAGTTGTGTCCTTGCTTAGATCGGGGCTGGCGTCATACACAAGGGGACTTCCCTCGACAACTCCGATCTCATAATCTAAAATTTCTAATGTGGTCTTGGATTCGGCCCAAACTGTAGATTCCGTACGGTCGACTTCAGGCTCTCTCACTATCGCAAATTGTTCAGTCCTTTCGGTTATCTGCGTCGGTTCACAAACGCCATAATCTTTAGCTGAAGCATCGGAAATAACCGAAATTTCAGTCTCACAAAGGTCAATGACCGGCTCTGTGGGTTCGAACATCTTTTCACGTCTCTCGGTCACCGCTTCTGCCATGTCAACAGCTGGCTGGCTCATCAAATCAGCCGAAGCCCAATGTTCCGTTCTTTCCGTGGCGACACCAACTTTATCAAGAAATTCTTCGGCGCGATCGGTCTGAGGTTCCTTGTAGTCCTCAACTAATATTTTTTCACTAAATTCGTTTCGAGTCTCAGATATCATTTGCTTTTCCTGAATTTCTTCGGTCTTCTCCTGAACGACTACATGTACCTCTGTTTCGATAGGAGGCATTTTTTGGGTCTCTGAGACGATAGACGGAACAATTTCCAAATCGTCGGTAGGTGTTTCTGGAGTTCTAACCTGTACCACCACTGGGACAAACCCAGGCTCGACGACAGCATACTCTGGGGAAGAACCTGCTGGTTCTTTGTCTTCCTCTACTGCTGTTGGTTCCTTAACTACAGACACATCGGTTCGTGTTTCTTCTGTAACCGATTCGGTTACTTCAGTTACCTCGATTTCTTCCTCGGTTTTCTCCTGAACAACAACCTCTACCTCAGCGTCGACAGGGGGCATCTCTTGGGTCTCTGACACGACGGAGGGCGCAATTTCCAATTCGTCAGTAGGTTCTTCGGGAGCTCTAACCTGTACCACCACTGGGACAAACCCAGGCTCGACCACAGCATACTCTGGAGGAGACACTGCTGGTTCTTTGTCTTCCTCTACTGCAATTGGTTCCTCAACTACAGACACATCGGTTCGTGTTTCTTCTGTAACCGATTCGGTTACTTCAGTTACCTCGATTTCTTCCTCGTTTTTCTCCTGAACGACAACCTCTACCTCAGCGTCGGCAGGGGGCATCTCTTGCGTCTCTGACACGACGGAGGGCGCAATTTCCGATTCGTCAGTAGGTTCTTTGGGAGCTCTAACCTGTACCACCACTGGGACAAATCCAGGTTCGACCACAGCATACTCTGGAGGAGACACAGCTGGTTCTTTGTCTTCCGCTACTGCAATTGGTTCCTCAACTACAGACACATCGGTTGGTGTTTCTTGTGGAACTGATTCGGTTACTTCAGTTACCTGGATATCTTCCTCGGTTTTCTCCTGGACAACCTCTACCTCAACGCCGACAGGGGGCATCTCTTGGGTCTCTGACACGACGGAGGGCGCAATTTCCGATTCGTTAGTAGGTTCTTCGGGAGCTCTAACCTGTACCACCACTGGGACAAACCCAGGCTCGACCACAGCATACTCTGGAGGAGACACTGCTGGTTCTTTGTCTTCCTCTACTGCTGTTGGTTCCTCAACTACAAACACATCGGTTCGTGTTTCTTCTGTAACTGATTCGGTTACTTCAGTTACCTCGATTTCTTCCTCGGTTTTCTCCTGCACGACAACCTCTACCTCAGCGTCGACAGGGGGCATCTCTTGGGTCTCTGATACAACAGAGGGTGTGATGGATTCGTCAGTAGGTTCTTCGGGAGCTCTAACCTGTACCACCACTGGGACAAACCCAGGCTCGACCACAGCATACTCTGGAGGAGACACAGCTGGTTCTTTGTCTTCCTCTACTGCAATTGGTTCCTCAACTACAGACACATCGGTTCGTGTTTCTTCTGTAACCGATTCAGTTACTTCAGTTACCTCGATTTCTTCCTCGGTTTTCTCCTGAACGACAACCTCTACCTCTGCGTCGACAGCGGGCATCTCTCGGGTCTCTGACACGACGGAGGGCGCAATTTCCGATTCGTCAGTAGGGTCTTTGAGAGCTCTAACCTGTACCACCACAGGGACAAACCCAGGCTCGACCACAGCATACTCTGGAGGAGACACAGCTGGTTCTTTGTCTTCCTCTACTGCAATTGGTTCCTGAACTACAGACACATCGGTTGGTGTTTCTTGTCGAACCGATTCGGTTACTTCAGTTACCTGGATTTCTTCCTCGGTTTTCTCCTGGACAACCTCTACCTCAACGCCGACAGGGGGCATCACTTGGATCTCTGACACAACAGAGGGTGCCATTTCCGATTCGTCAGTAGGTTTTTCGGGAGCTCTAACCTGTACCACCACTGGGACAAACCCTGGCTCGACCACAGCATACTCTGGGGGAGACACTGCTGGTTCTTTGTCTTCCTCTACTGCTGTTGGTTCCTCAACTACAGACACATCGGTTGGTGTTTCTTGTGGAACTGATTCGGTTACTTCTGTTACCTGGATTTCTTCCTCGGTTTTCTCTTGAACGACCTCTACCTCTGCTGCGACAGGAGGCATCTCTTGGGTATCTGATACAACAGAGGGTGTGATGGATTCGTCAGTAGGTTCTTCGGGAGCTCTAACCTGTACCACCAGTGGGACAAATCCAGGTTCGACCACAGCGTACAGTGGAGGAGACACAACTGGTTCTTTGTCTTCCTCTACGGCAATTAGTTCCTCAACTACAGACATATCGGTTCGTGTTTCTTCTGTAACCGATTCGGTTACTTCAGTTACCTCGATTTCTTCCTCGGTTTTCTCCTGAACAACAACCTCAACCTCAGCGTCGACAGGGGGTATCTCTTGCGTCTCTGACACGACGGAGGGGGCAATTTCCGATTCGTCAGTAGGTTCTTCGGGAGCTCTAACCTGTACCACCACTGGGACAAACCCAGGCTCGACCACAGCATACTCTGGAGGAGACACAGCTGGTTCTTTGTCTTCCTCTACTGCAATTGGTTCCTCAACTACAGACACATCGGTTCGTGTTTCTTCTGAAACTGATTCGGTTACTTCAGTGACCTCGATTTCTTCATCGGTTTTCTCCTGAACGACAACCTCTACCTCAGCGTCGACAGGGGGCATCTCTTGGGTCTCTGATACAACAGAGGGTGTGATGGATTCGTCAGTAGGTTCTTCGGGAGCTCTAACCTGTACCACCACTGGGACAAATCCAGGTTCGACCACAGCATACTCTGGAGGAGACACAGCTGGTTCTTTGTCTTCCGCTACTGCAATTGGTTCCTCAACTACAGACACATCGGTTCGTGTTTCTTCTGAAACTGATTCGGTTACTTCAGTTACCTCGATTTCTTCATCGGTTTTCTCCTGAACAACAACCTCTACCTCAACACCGACAGGGGGCATCTCTTGCGTCTCTGACACGACGGAAGGCGCAATTTCCGATTCGTCAGTAGGTTCTTCGGGAGCTCTAACCTGTACCACCACTGGGACAAACCCAGGCTCGACCACAGCATACTCTGGAGGAGACACAGCTGGTTCTTTGTCTTCCTCTACTGCAATTGGTTCCTCAACTACAGACACATCGGTTCGTGTTTCTTCTGAAACTGATTCGGTTACTTCAGTTACCTCGATTTCTTCATCGGTTTTCTCCTGAACGACAACCTCTACCTCAGCGTCGACAGGGGGCATCTCTTGGGTCTCTGATACAACAGAGGGTGTGATGGATTCGTCAGTAGGTTCTTCGGGAGCTCTAACCTGTACCACCACTGGGACAAATCCAGGCTCGACCACAGCATACTCTGGAGGAGACACAGCTGGTTCTTTGTCTTCCGCTACTGCAATTGGTTCCTCAACTACAGACACATCGGTTGGTGTTTCTTCTGAAACTGATTCGGTTACTTCAGTTACCTCGATTTCTTCCTCGGTTTTCTCCTGAACAACAACCTTTACCTCAACGCCGACAGGGGGCATCTCTTGCGTCTCTGACACGACGGAAGGCGCAATTTCCGATTCGTCAGTAGGTTCTTCGGGAGCTCTAACCTGTACCACCACTGGGACAAACCCAGGATCGACCACAGCATACTCTGGAGGAGACACAGCTGGTTCTTTGTCTTCCTCTACTGCAATTGGTTCCTCAACTACAGACACATCGGTTCGTGTTTCTTCTGAAACTGATTCGGTTACTTCAGTGACCTCGATTTCTTCATCGGTTTTCTCCTGAACGACAACCTCTACCTCAGCGTCGACAGGGGGCATCTCTTGGGTCTCTGATACAACAGAGGGTGTGATGGATTCGCCAGTAGGTTCTTCGGGAGCTCTAACCTGTACCACCACTGGGACAAATCCAGGTTCGACCACAGCATACTCTGGAGGAGACACAGCTGGTTCTTTGTCTTCCGCTACTGCAATTGGTTCCTCAACTAGAGACATATCGGTTCGTGTTTCTTGTGGAACTGATTCGGTTACTTCAGTTACCTCGATTTCTTCCTCGGTTTTCTCCTGAACGACAACCTCTACCTCAGCGTCGACAGGGGGCATCTCTTGGGTCTCTGAAACGACGGAGGGCGCAATTTCCGATTCGTCAGTAGGTTCTTCGGGAGCTCTAACCTGTACCACCACTGGGACAAACCCAGGCTCGACCACAGCATACTCTGGAGGAGACACAGCTGGTTCTTTGTCTTCCTCTACTGCAATTGGTTCCTCAACTACAGACACATCGGTTCGTGTTTCTTCTGAAACTGATTCGGTTACTTCAGTGACCTCGATTTCTTCCTCGGTTTTCTCCTGAACAACAACCTCTACCTCAGCGTCGACAGGGGGCATCTCTTGGGTCTCTGATACAACAGAGGGTGTGATGGATTCGTCAGTAGGTTCTTCGGGAGCTCTAACCTGTACCACCACTGGGACAAACCCAGGCTCGACCACAGCATACTCTGGAGGAGACACAGCTGGTTCTTTGTCTTCCCCTAGTGGAATTGGTTCCTCAACTACAGACACATCGGTTCGTGTTTCTTCTGAAACTGATTCGGTTACTTCAGTTACCTCGATTTCTTCCTCGGTTTTCTCCTGAACGACAACCTCTACCTCAACGCCGACAGGGGGCATCTCTTGCGTCTCTGACACGACGGAGGGCGCAATTTCCGATTCGTCAGTAGGTTCTTCGGGAGCTCTAACCTGTACCACCACTGGGACAAACCCAGGCTCGACCACAGCATACTCTGGAGGAGACACAGCTGGTTCTTTGTCTTCCGCTACTGCAATTGGTTCCTCAACTACAGACACATCGGTTGGTGTTTCTTGTGGAACTGATTCGGTTACTTCAGTTACCTCGATTTCTTCCTCGGTTTTCACCTGGACAACCTCTATCTCAACGCCGACAGGGGGCATCACTTGGGTCTCTGACACGACGGAGGGTGCAATTTCCGATTCGTCAGTAGGTTCTTCGGGAGCTCTAACCTGTACCACCACTGGGACAAACCCAGGTTCGACCACAGCATACTCTGGAGGAGACACTGCTGGTTCTTTGTCTTCCTCTACTGCTGTTGGTTCCTTAACTATAGACACAACGGTCCGTGTTTCTTCTGTAACTGATTCGGTTACTTCAGTTACCTCGATTTCTTTCTCGGTTTTCTCCTGAACGACAACCTCTACCTCAGCGTCGACAGGGGGCATCTCTTGGGTCTCTGATACAACAGAGGGTGTGCTGGATTCGTCAGTAGGTTCTTCGGGAGCTCTAACCTGTACCAAAACTGGGACAAACCCAGGCTCGACCACAGCATACTCTGGAGGAGACACAGCTGGTTCTTTGTCTTCATCTACTGCAATTGGTTCCTCAACTACAGACACATTGGTTGGTGTTTCTTCTGTAACCGATTCGGTTACTTCAGTTACCTCGATTTCTTCCTCGGTTTTCTCCTGAACGACAACCTCAACCTCAGCGTCGACAGGGGGCATCTCTTGGGTCTCTGACACGACGGAGGGCGCAATTTCCGATTCGTCAGTAGGTTCTTCGGGAGCTCTAACCTGTACCACCACTGGGACAAACCCAGGCTCGACCACAGCGTACTCTGGAGGAGACACTGCTGGTTCTTTGTCTTCCTCTACTGCTGTTGGTTCCTTAACTATAGACACATCGGTTCGTGTTTCTTCTGTAACTGATTCGGTTACTTCAGTTACCTCGATTTCTTCCTCGGTTTTCTCCGGAACGACAACCTCTACCTCAACGCCGACAGGGGGCATCTCTTGGGTCTCTGATAAAACAGAGGGTGTGATGGATTCGCCAGTAGGTTCTTCGGGAGCTCTAACCTGTACCACCACTGGGACAAATCCAGGTTCGACCACAGCGTACAGCGGAGGAGACACAGCTGGTTCTTTGTCTTCATCTACTGCAATTGGTTCCTCAACTACAGACACATCGGTTCTTGTTTCTTCTGTAACCGATTCAGTTAATTCAGTTACCTCGATTTCTTCCTCGGTTTTCTCCTGAACGATAACCTCTACCTCAGCGTCGACAGGGGGCATCTCTCGGGTCTCTGACATGACGGAGGGCGCAATTTCCGATTCGTCAGTAGGTTCTTCGGGAGCTCTAACCTGTACCACCACTGGGACAAACCCAGGCTCGACCACAGCATACTCTGGAGGAGACACAGCTGGTTCTTTGTCTTCCTCTACTGCTGTTGGTTCCTCAACTACAGACACATCGGTTGGTGTTTCTTGTGGAACTGATTCGGTTACTTCAGTTACCTGGACTTCTTCCTCGGTTTTCTCCTGGACAACCTCTACCTCAACGCCGACAGGGGGCATCACTTGGATCTCTGACACAACGGAGGGTGCAATTTCCGATTCGTCAGTAGGTTCTTCGGGAGCTCTAACCTGTACCACCACTGGGACAAACCCAGGCTCGACCACAGCATACTCTGGAGGAGACACAGCTGGTTCTTTGTCTTCCTCTACTGCTGTTGGTTCCTCAACTACAGACACATCGGTTGGTGTTTCTTGTGGAACTGATTCGGTTACTTCAGTTACCTGGACTTCTTCCTCGGTTTTCTCCTGGACAACCTCTACCTCAACGCCGACAGGGGGCATCACTTGGATCTCTGACACAACGGAGGGTGCAATTTCCGATTCGTCAGTAGGTTCTTCGGGAGCTCTAACCTGTACCACCACTGGGACAAACCCAGGCTCGACCACAGCATACTCTGGAGGAGACACAGCTGGTTCTTTGTCTTCCTCTACTGCTGTTGGTTCCTCAACTACAGACACATCGGTTGGTGTTTCTTGTGGAACTGATTCGGTTACTTCAGTTACCTGGACTTCTTCCTCGGTTTTCTCCTGGACAACCTCTACCTCAACGCCGACAGGGGGCATCACTTGGATCTCTGACACAACGGAGGGTGCAATTTCCGATTCGTCAGTAGGTTCTTCGGGAGCTCTAACCTGTACCACCACTGGGACAAACCCAGGCTCGACCACAGCATACTCTGGAGGAGACACAGCTGGTTCTTTGTCTTCCTCTACTGCTGTTGGTTCCTCAACTACAGACACATCGGTTGGTGTTTCTTGTGGAACTGATTCGGTTACTTCAGTTACCTGGACTTCTTCCTCGGTTTTCTCCTGGACAACCTCTACCTCAACGCCGACAGGGGGCATCACTTGGATCTCTGACACAACGGAGGGTGCAATTTCCGATTCGTCAGTAGGTTCTTCGGGAGCTCTAACCTGTACCACCACTGGGACAAACCCAGGCTCGATCACAGCATACTCTGGAGGAGACACAGCTGGTTCTTTGTCTTCCTCTACTGCTGTTGGTTCCTCAACTACAGACACATCGGTTGGTGTTTCTTGTGGAACTGATTCGGTTTCTTCAGTTACCTGGACTTCTTCCTCGGTTTTCTCTTGAACGACAACCTCTACCTCAACGCCGACAGGGGGCATCACTTGGGTCTCTGACACGACGGAGGGCGCCATTTCCGATTCGTCAGTAGGTTCTTCGGGAGCTCTAACCTGTACCACCACTGGGACAAACCCAGGCTCGACCACAGCATACTCTGGAGGAGACACTGCTGGTTCTTTGTCTTCTACTGCTTGTTCGTCGATCAGAGACATATCCGTTTTTATTTTTTCTGCCACAGATTCACCGAGCTGGCTTTCTAATGTCACTCGTTCTTCAGGTTTTGTCTGATCCAACATTTGCGCGGGTTGAGCAGCCTCACAGGGAATCTCTTCACCAGTCTCAACAAGTCCTTCAACAATTTGACCCTCAGGCACTTGTTCCACTACCTCTAGTGTCCTTTGTTCTTCGGGCGACGTAGCTTGGGCTTCCTCCAAAACCTGTTCAGGTTGGGTTACTTCACGGGGAATCTCCTCACCAGTCTCAACAACTCCTTCAACAACTTGACCTTCAGGCACTTGTTCCACTACCTCTAGTGTCCTTAGTTCTTCGGGCGACGTAACTTGGGCTTCTTCCAAAACCTGTTCACGTTGGGCCACTTCACAGGGAATTTCCTCACCAGTTTCAACAAGTCCTTCAACAATTTGACCTTCAGGCACTTGTTCTACTACCTCTAGTGTCCTTTGTTCTTCTGGCGACGCAGCTTGGGCTTCCTCCAAAACCTGTTCAGGTTGGGCCATTTCACAAGGAATCTCCTCACCAGTCTCAACAAGTCCTTCAACAACTTGACCTTCAGGCACTTGTTCTACTACCTCTAGTGTCCTTTGTTCTTCGGGTGACGCAGCTTGGGCTTCTTCCAAAACCTGTTCACGTTGGGCCGCTTCACAAGGAATCTCCTCACCAGTCTCAATCACTCCTTCAACAATTTGACCTTCATGCACTTGTTCCACTACCTCTAGTGTCCTTTGTTCTTCTGGCGACGCAGCTTGGGCTTCCTCCAAAACCTGTTCAGGTTGGGCCATTTCACAAGGAATCTCCTCACCAGTCTCAACAAGTCCTTCAACAACTTGACCTTCAGGCACTTGTTCTACTACCTCTAGTGTCCTTTGTTCTTCGGGTGACGCAGCTTGGGCTTCTTCCAAAACCTGTTCACGTTGGGCCGCTTCACAAGGAATCTCCTCACCAGTCTCAATCACTCCTTCAACAATTTGACCTTCATGCACTTGTTCCACTACCTCTAGTGTCCTTTGTTCTTCTGGCGACGCAGCTTGGGCTTCTTCCAAAACCTGTTCACGTTGGGCCACTTCACAGGGAATTTCCTCACCAGTTTCAACAAGTCCTTCAACAATTTGACCCTCAGGCACTTGTTCCACTACCTCTAGTGTCCTTTGTTCTTCGGGCGACGTAGCTTGGGCTTCCTCCAAAACCTGTTCAGGTTGGGCTACTTCACGGGGAATCTCCTCACCAGTCTCAACAAGTCCTTCAACAATTTGACCCTCAGGCACTTGTTCCACTACTTCTAGTGTCCTTTGTTCTTCGGGCGACGTAACTTGGGCTTCTTCCAAAACCTGTTCACGTTGGGCCACTTCACAGGAAATTTCCTCACCAGTTTCAACAGGTCCTTCAACAATTTGACCTTCAGGCACTTGTTCTACTACCTCTAGTGTCCTTTGTTCTTCTGGCGACGCAGCTTGGGCTTCCTCCAAAACCTGTTCAGGTTGGGCCATTTCACAAGGAATCTCCTCACCAGTCTCAACAAGTCCTTCAACAACTTGACCTTCAGGCACTTGTTCCACTACCTCTAGTGTCCTTTGTTCTTCGGGTGACGCAGCTTGGGCTTCTTCCAAAACCTGTTCACGTTGGGCCGCTTCACAAGAAACCTCCTCACCAGTCTCAATCACTCCTTCAACAATTTGACCTTCATGCACTTGTTCCACTACCTCTAGTGTCCTTTGTTCTTCTGGCGACGTAGCTTGGGCTTCTTCCAAAAGCTGTTCAGGTTGGGCCACTTCACAGGGAATCTCCTCACCAGTCTCAACAAGTTCTTCAACAATCTGACCTTCGGGCACTTGTTCCACTACCTCTAGTGTCCTTTGTTCTTCGGGCGACGTAGCTTGGGCTTCCTCCAAAACCTGTTCAGGTTGGGCCACTTCACAGGGAATCTCCTCACCAGTCTCAACAAGTTCTTCAACAATTTGACCTTCAGGCACTTGTTCTACTACCTCTAGTGTCCTTTGTTCTTCGGGCGACGTAGCTTGGGCTTCCTCCAAAACCTGTTCAGGTTGGGCTACTTCACACGGAATCTCCTCACCAGTCTCAACAAGTCCTTCAACAACTTGACCTTCAGGCACTTGTTCCACTACCTCTAGTGTCCTTTGTTCTTCGGGTGACGCAGCTTGGGCTTCTTCCAAAACCTGTTCACGTTGGGCCGCTTCACAAGGAATCTCCTCACCAGTCTCAATCACTCCTTCAACAATTTGACCTTCATGCACTTGTTCCACTACCTCTAGTGTCCTTTGTTGTTCTGGCGACGCAGCTTGGGCTTCTTCCAAAACCTGTTCAGGTTGGGCCACTTCACAGAGAATCTCCTCACCAGTCTCAACAAGTTCTTCAACAATCTGACCTTCGGGCACTTGTTCCACTACCTCTAGTGTCCTTTGTTCTTCGGGCGACGTAGCTTGGGCTTCCTCCAAAACCTGTTCAGGTTGGGCCACTTCACAGGGAATCTCCTCACCAGTCTCAACAAGTTCTTCAACAATTTGACCTTCAGGCACTTGTTCTACTACCTCTAGTATCCTTTGTTCCTCGGGCGACGTAGCTTGGGCTTCCTCCAAAACCTGTTCAGGTTGGGCTACTTCACACGAAATCTCCTCACCAGTCTCAACAAGTCCTTCAACAACTTGACCTTCATGCACTTGTTCCACTACCTCTAGTGTCCTTTGTTCTTCGGGTGACGCAGCTTGGGCTTCTTCCAAAACCTGTTCACGTTGGGCCACTCCACAAGGAATCTCCTCACCAGTCTCAATCACTCCTTCAACAATTTGACCTTCAGGCACTTGTTCCACTACCTCTAGTGTCCTTTGTTCTTCAGGAGACGTAGCTTGGGCTTCTTCCAAAACCTGTTCAGGTTGGGCCACTGCACAGGGAATCTCCTCACCAGTCTCAACAAGTCCTTCAACAATCTGACCTTCGGGCACTTGTTCCACTACCTCTAGTGTCCTTTGTTCTTCGGGCGACGTAGCTTGGGCTCCTTCCAAAATCTGTTCAGGTTGTGCTACTTCACAAGGAATCTCCTCACCAGTCTCAATCACTTCATCAACAATTTGACCTTCGGGCACTTGTTCCACTACCTCTAGTGTCCTTTGTTCTTCGGGCGACGTAACTTGGGCTTCTTCCAAAACCTGTTCACGTTGGGCCACTTCACAGGGAATCTCCTCACCAGTTTCAACAAGTCCTTCAACAATTTGACCTTCAGGCACTTGTTCTACTACCTCTAGTGTCCTTTGTTCTTCTGGCGACGCAGCTTGGGCTTCCTCCAAAACCTGTTCAGGTTGGGCCATTTCACAAGGAATCTCCTCACCAGTCTCAACAAGTTCTTCAACAATTTGACCTTCAGGCACTTGTTCTAGTACCTCTAGTATCCTTTGTTCCTCGGGCGACGTAGCTTGGGCTTCCTCCAAAACCTGTTCAGGTTGGGCTACTTCACACGAAATCTCCTCACCAGTCTCAACAAGTCCTTCAACAACTTGACCTTCATGCACTTGTTCCACTACCTCTAGTGTCCTTTGTTCTTCGGGTGACGCAGCTTGGGCTTCTTCCAAAACCTGTTCACGTTGGGCCACTTCACAAGGAATCTCCTCACCAGTCTCAATCACTCCTTCAACAATTTGACCTTCAGGCACTTGTTCCACTACCTCTAGTGTCCTTTGTTCTTCAGGAGACGTAGCTTGGGCTTCTTCCAAAACCTGTTCAGGTTGGGCCACTGCACAGGGAATCTCCTCACCAGTCTCAACAAGTCCTTCAACAATCTGAACTTCGGGCACTTGTTCCACTACCTCTAGTGTCCTTTGTTCTTCGGGCGACGTAGCTTGGGCTCCTTCCAAAATCTGTTCAGGTTGTGCTACTTCACAAGGAATCTCCTCACCAGTCTCAATCACTTCATCAACAATTTGACCTTCGGGCACTTGTTCCACTACCTCTAGTGTCCTTTGTTCTTCGGGCGACGTAACTTGGGCTTCTTCCAAAACCTGTTCACGTTGGGCCACTTCACAGGGAATCTCCTCACCAGTTTCAACAAGTCCTTCAACAATTTGACCTTCAGGCACTTGTTCTACTACCTCTAGTGTCCTTTGTTCTTCTGGCGACGCAGCTTGGGCTTCCTCCAAAACCTGTTCAGGTTGGGCCATTTCACAAGGAATCTCCTCACCAGTCTCAACTCCTTCAACAATTTGACCTTCAGGCACTTGTTCTACTGCCTCTAGTGTCCTTTGTTCTTCGGGCGACGTAGCTTGGGCTTCCTCCAAAACCTGTTCAGGTTCGGCTACTTGACAGGGAATCTCCTCACCAGTCTCAATCACTCCTTCAACAATTTGACCTTCAGGCACTTGTTCCACTACCTCTAGTGTTCTTTGTTCTTCGGGTGACGTAACTTTGGCTTCTTCCATAACCTGTTCAGGTTGGGCCACTTCACAGGGAATCTCCTCACCAGTCTCAACAAGTCCTTCAACAACTTGACCTTCAGGCACTTGTTCTACTACTTCTAGCGTCCTTTGTGCTTCGGGTGACGCAGCTTGGGTTTCTTCTAAAACCTGTTCAGGTTGTGTCACTTCACAAGGAATCTCCTTACCAGTCTCAAAAAGTCCTTCAACAATTTGACCTTCAGGCACTTGTTCCACTACCTCTAGTGTCCTTTGTTCTTCGGGCGAAGTAGCTTGAGGTTCCTCCAAAATCTGTTCATGTTGGGCTACTTCACAGGGAATCTCCTCACCAGTCTCAATTCCTTCAACAATTTGACCTTCAGGCACTTGTGCTACTACCTCTAGTGTCCTTTGTTCTTCGGGCGACGTAGCTTGGGATTCCTCCGAAACCTGCTCAGGTTGTGCTACGTCGCAGGGAATCTCCTCACCAGTCTCAAAAAGTCCTTCAACAATTTGACCTTCAGGCACTTGTTCCACTACCTCTAGTGTCCTTTGTTCTTCAGGTGACAAAGCTTGGGCTTCTTCCAAAACCTGTTCAGGTTGGGCCGCTTCACAAGGAATCGCCTCACCAGTCTCAACAAGTCCTTCAACAATTTGAACTTCAGGCACTTGTTCCACTACCTCTAGTGTCCTTTGTTCTTCGGGCGATGTAGCTTGGGCTCCTTCCAATACCTGTTCAGGTTGTGCTACTTCACAAGGAATCTCCTCACCAGTCTCAATTACTCCTTCAACAATTTGACCTTCAGGCACTTGTTCCACTACCTCTAGCGTCCTTTGTTCTTCGGGCGATGTAGCTTGGGCTCTTTCCAATACCTGTTCAGGTTGTGCTACTGCACAAGGAATCTCCTCACCAGTCTCAATTACTCCTTCAACAATTTGACCTTCAGGCACTTGTTCTACTACGTCTAGCGTCCTTTGTTCTTCGGGCGACGCAGCTTGGGCCTCCTCCAAAACCTGTTCAGGTTGGGCTACGTCGCAGGGAATCTCCTCACCAGTCTCAACAAGTCCTTCAACAATTTGACCTTCAGGCACTTGTTCTACTACCTCTAGTGTCCTTTGTTCTTCGGGCGACGTAGCTTGGGCTTCCTCCATAACCTGTTCAGGTTGTGCTACTTCACAGGGAATTTCCTCACCAGTTTCAACAAGTCCTCCAACAATTTGACCTTCAGGCACTTGTTCCACTACCTCTAGTGTCCTTTGTTCTTCAGGTGATGTAGCTTGGGCTTCCTCTAAAACCTGTGTAGGTTGGGCTACTTCACAGGGAATATTACCAGTCTCATCGTCTTTAATTTCTGGCATTTGTTCCACCGTTTCTTGTTCCTGACCTATGTCCTGTGATGTTACATCGTATGCCAGTACTTGCGGCGTCATTTTAACCGAATTCTCTTGGAAGTCCAGCGGGGCCTCTTCCGTCGGTGACCGCGCGTAGGCCAACTCTCCTTTAGCCAGAGCGTCGAGTACCTCGGCCGGCACGACTCCTTTCAACTCTTCAAGAGCTTGGTCAACAGACACCTGCGTGTCGTCCACGTCAATGATTGCTTCCGTGTCTTCCTCTGGCGTCTTATCCATGAACTGAGCTTCCACTAACTCATCTAATTCGTCACACGTCATTTGTGCCCGTAATTCAGATTCTTCAACGTCCAGGTGCAGATCTACGGGCGATTTCAGCTCATCGCCGACGGAGGGCTCTTCAGTCGGGATTACCTTCTCCTGGTCTACCTCGTCCTCGACTACACGCAACCCCACATCCCCGCGTTCGTATTGCCCAATCAATTCGGATGCCCTCGTTTCTTCCACCAACCTACCCTGCTGAATGAGTTCACGTTCCGGAGAAACGTAGCTTAATTTTGGGGACTGAAAGGTAGTTTGTTCTTCAAACTTGGACACGAGAGAGGAGACAGGTGGCAAGGGGTCCTCCACAACGTTACCTGTTTTACCATAATAGTTAGAAAATAATGATGATCCATCCATTGGTGTGATCCAAGGGAGGAAGCATGAAAGAAAAAGCAGAACAGAATTTGCATTAGGAAAAATTGTAAGATCTTACTAATCAAAATCCCAGAAGATGTTCAAACCAAAAAAGCACAGACCAAAGCAAATTCAAGCAGAAGCTAGAAAGCAGAGGGATAGAGGAAGACCACAGCAAATACAAGGAAACGAAAGCCAAGCAGTACTTACTGAAGGCTTGTGTTGTGTCCGTCTTGGATTAGAATCTTATCTCCGGTAATTAATTCTCAAAAACATTGTTTTTACTTGGTTGTTACGCTATGCTATGCTAAAAGGGTTAACGGTATTCTACCGAGTAGACATTAGCACTGGTGAAAGGCTAGTGCCCACTCCGTTGCAGCAGTTGGAGTCAGAAAAATAAAGGAGAAAAATGGTGGGAAGATACGAACGGTGAGGTGTTGAGGGGCGGGGTGGGGTAGGTGATATTCGTTTTGGGCAATGAGGATAAGGGCATGGGGTGTACCGGTTAGCGGCAAGGGGTGGCAGGCCAACGGCTGTATGCAGGCATGGGTTGCATCTCGGTGCGGTCTCATCATGCGGAACTGAACATCGGAGCAGGACATCCTGGCCATTCAGGGGCGTCTGCTTACCACAGTGGACGGGGGGGAACCACCATGGAAAGCAGGGCCCCAATGACCGATCGCCTCTCTGATCAATCTCCATTGATCCCATGCTTCGGTATAAGGCTAGTGCTTGATCTCTGGGATTGGCAGCGGTAGCGACATGAATCTGTATAAAACCTCTAAACATGCAATCAAAAAAACCCATTACTTTTTTTTGAAAGTTACATATTCCTCTTTTTGTTTTTAATTAAAAACTAGAGCTGTGCTTTGATAGCAGCGGCTGGAGTCGCCAAACAGCTCAGGAATATCATGAATCTAGAAAGATGGTTAGTTAAAACAGAACAGCAACATAACTCCAAAGTCAAGTTAAATTGCTGCGGTTGGTTTCATAACATGAATGGAATGGTCGCAAGAAAAAATGCATGCCGCAGTTCAGGTCCCTGTACCTTGGGCATCCTCAAACTCCTCAAAAGGTTCATCAGACGTTAATGTTGGTGGCGATGTAAATTCTAGAAGTCAGAAAGTGGAGTGAAAAGGGACTATTAGTCCGTGGACACAGCGCAATGCATGCCATGGTCACAACATACATTTGCATGATGATTGATCAAGAAGAGTCAGGACTACGGACTGGGCGATTGGGAAGGATCTCGAGGCAGATACGGGATGGGGTGTTGGGAGTTGGGGTGTCGGGGGTTGGGGTGGGGGTGGTGGGGTCGCACGGTTACGGGGGGGGGGGTTGTGTGGGCAGAGCGGGAGCCACGTTGGCCGACACATGAACTTGACGATAAACGGTGACAACACAAGGCAGCACCCCACCGCCGGTGCCCCCCAGCCAAAGGGAACCGGGGAACGCCAGCGGCAGGGAGGGACTGCCTCCGCACAGTGGGACAGCGGTGTCGCCTGGCGACAGGTGCGCGCGGACGAAATGCAGGCAGACGCCAGGACACTCACACACGTTGCTTATCATCGACAACAAGAGTTTCGTATATAACAGGATGGTGCAATCGGCATCATAAAGAAACCCATACAGACCAAGTCGGCGACGTCCGATCAAACACAGCTCAAATAAGGCATCAAAACGCTAGGTACTGCATCCCCGAATATCGGGCCGAATCCCCATGAAATAAGACAGACTTCATTAATGTTTGTCTTCAGTAATTTTCTCCCATCTGCATTGTGTCTGATCGGTCGCCAGGACTCTTTGGACGTGACGCCAACTCTAAAACGGCTAGGTGACTAAACATTCTTAGATGGCTGACCTAGACATACTATACCCTTGGTCTTGGAAGCCCAACTACTACCACTGACTCTACGAGGAGGATATGTCTACAACATAGATCAGCGACAACCCACAACTAACAGCTAGACCGGCTACCTTCCGTATGCGCCTCTAGTCCATAGTATTTGACATAATCATCCTCATCTACCGGGACACTATGGTCCTCTGTTACGGTTATAACAGGGGTCGAGGTGTCTCGCGGGTCGGGTGAAGGGACTGAAAATTGGACAACATTTTGATAGAACCCTCGACAGCACGATCAAGCGCCTTAATACATTTGTGTGCATATTGATTATGTTGTCGCAGAAATAGTAGCATGGTAAAATATTGATGATTAATGTATTTAATTACCCAAAAATTAAGCGGATTCGTGCATTCATCACACGAGGTGTATCAGATACATGTGAGTTGGACGAGCCATCCATCCACCCATTGCAAAATCCACGTCAGTAATATCAGAGACTACTAAAGACTTTATCGCCAGTTTCTTGTGAAGAGAAATAGGAAATAATAGTAAAACCCGAATTGAATGCGCAAACATTGCTGCACAGAAATCCCGCCACCTCACATGGACCTTATACACAGATCACAAACGTGAGAGACACGACCAGGGAGAGACAAAAAAAGAAGAAACACAAATGAAACACGTAAAAACACACATTAACGGCTACCATTTCGGCTGCAAAAGGAGGTGCAGCGACTTGTGTCGTGACACAGACTGGATGTATCGCCATTGCTCTCACGGCTACATAAATGTCATATTGACACAGTGTGATTCATGCATGGGGTGGGATGGGGGACAGACTATATGTTTTCGTCTACGACACGCGAATGAATAGGACAGACTAGTGGAAAGTGAAGAGCTCAATCAATCGATCGATCGAAAGAAAGAGACAGAGAAGGGCAAGAGAGTCGGCATAGAGAATAGCCATATATATATAGAGATATATATGGAGCAAACAGGCCAGGTGGAGGGCCAGTTGAATGGTGCGGCGGAGAGCACTGTACAACACTGCCTGAAGCAGGCACCCTTCCTGATTCATCAGGTGCAAGTGGCTTTCCCAATCATTGTAAAATCACTCATCATGCAATTATATGATAGTATACAACGAATTTAAGACATGCAGACGTCGATGCGTTGTCATTTACTGATCATCGATTAATTTATTTGCCATAAAATCAAACTGTACATACTGTATGATATAAGATTCACCCAGTGAACGGACGTCTCCGTAATAGACCATATACGGGTAGCGCGTGGCCTGATATTGTAATGTTAATAGCATGCCGCGATGCAGTATATTATGGCTTCACGAGACTGCCGTGCGTCTGAAGTATATATGTATATAGTAGATAGATGTTTTTGTGGAACATAGAGGTGTTTCTACCAATGTCTACTGACCAACACGGCTAGCGTAGAGTTAGCATTTCACTCGACCATGTCACGAGGACAAGCAATTTGTCGGTTACAGCTTAAGGAGCTGATACAAGGGTCTCCAATCAATGGTTCAGCACACTAAACGGCACCCGGGGAACTTAACTACAGGGAGAAGAACGCCTCTCATGGCTTCGGCAGTCAGCGCTGGCTAGTGCAAGGCCTGCTCTACGGCTGCTATACCACACTAGGTGCAGGGGCTCATCCATAGCGCCCTGCAAGGTGTCATACCAAACAAGGCGTAACGGCTAACCCACGGCGCCGTGCAAGGTGTCATACCAAACAAGGCGCAGAAGCTAACCCACGACGCCGTGCAAGGTGCTAGACCAAACAAGGCGTAAAGATTAACCCACGGTCAGGTGCTAGACCCAACAAGTCATAGAGGCTAACCCACGGCGCCGTGCATGATGCTAGACCAAACAAGGCGTAAAGGCTAACCCACGGCGCCGTGCAAGGTGCTAGACCAAACAAGACGCAGAGGCTAACCCACGGCGCCGTGCAAGGTGCTAGACCAAACAAGGCGCAGAGGCTAACCCACGGCGCCGTGCATGGTGCTAGACCAAACAAGGCGCAGAGGCTAACCCACGGCGCCGTGCATGGTGCTAGACCAAACAAGGCGCAGAGGCTAACCCACGGCGCCGTGCAAGGTGCTAGACCAAACAAGGCGCAGAGGCTAACCCACGGCGCCGTGCAAGGTGTTAGCCCAAACAAGGCGTAAAGGTTAACCCACGGCGCCGTGCAAGGTGCTAGACCAACCAAGGCGTTGAGGCTAAACCACGGCGTCGTGCAAGGTGCTAGACCAAACAAGGCGTAAAGGCTAACCCACGGCGCCGTGCAAGATGCTAGACCAAACAAGGCGTAAAGGTTAACCCACGGCGCCGTGCAAGGTGCTAGACCAAACAAGGCGTAAAGGTTAACCCACGGCGCCGTGCAAGGTGCTAGACCAAACAAGGCGTAAAGGTTAACCCACGGCGCCGTGCAAGGTGCTAGACCAAACAAGGCGTAAAGGCTAACCCACGGCGCCGTGCAAGGTGCTAGACCAACCAAGGCGTAAAGGCTAACCCACGGCGCCATGCAAGGTACTAGCCCAAACAAGGCGTAAAGGCTAACCCACGTCGCCGTGCAAGGTGCTAGACCAACCAAGGCGTAAAGGGTAACCCACGGCGCCGTGCAAGGTGCTAGACCAAACAAGGCGTAAAGGCTAACCCACGGCGCCGTGCAAGGTACTAGCCCAAACAAGGCGCAAAGGCTAACCCACGGCGCCGTGCAAGGTGCTAGACCAAACAAGGCGTAAAGGCTAACCCACGGCGCCGTGCAAGGTACTAGCCCAAACAAGGCGTAAAGGCTAATCCACGTCGCCGTGCAAGGTGCTAGACCAACCAAGGCGGCGAGGCTAACCCACGACGCCGTGCAAGGTGCTAGACCAAACAAGGCGTAAAGGCTAATCCACGTCGCCGTGCAAGGTGCTAGACCAACCAAGGCGGCGAGGCTAACCCACGGCGCCGTGCAAGGTGCTAGACCAAACAAGGCGTAAAGGCTAACCCACGGCGCCGTGCAAGGTGCTAGACCAAACAAGGCGTAAAGGTTAACCCACGGCGCCGTGCAAGGTGCTAGACCAAACAAGGCGTAAAGGCTAACCCACGGCGCCGTGCAAGGTGCTAGACCAAACAAGGCGTTGAGGCTAACCCACGACGGAGTGCGTTTAACTACGACCACTAGACTTACATAGTTTCTATGCCAAGCTGACCACAGTGGAGATGAAATGCCGACTCTGATGCCAAAGTCACACATAAAAGACCCTATCGTCTGCAACACGCTCAGTGATAATACAAGACAACTACTTCAACTACATCCTTCATTGCGAACACCAAACGTAAAATTGATAATGAAAAAAAAAGAAATCGAAAAGGGAATAGGGTACAATCATGGAATTGTGCGAATAATGGAAACTGCTTTATCTACCTTCATAGGGCCCTTGTTCGTCAGGGTGTGTTAGCTCGTCTGGTGCGTACTGCTGAGTGTCAGCCACGCGCTGCTCAATCGACTCTGTGTCAGCAAACAAGGGAGTAACAATACTGGTGAAATGGGTCAGGTCAATGACGAGGAGACTCGGGGAAAGCTGGCCTTACCTTTTACCATCCAACTACTTGGTCACAAGCACGCAGTTAACCATTACCATAAGCAAATGATAAATAGCCTTAGGGGAAAAATCTACTTTGAAATTGTATATATTAAGCAGTTCACTAAGAGACGTTACTACATAAGAGTTATCTATCGAGTAGGCTCCGAGAAGTTAATCGAGTGGAGATAAGGTGCCATAAAGTACTAGGAATTATTAACCACGACCGTTCAGGAGAAATTGTAAGACATGTCAAGCGACAATACACGGCAGGGGCAAGTCATGTTTAACACAAAAAAATTGTCCAACTGAACAGTTATTTCTAAAGCACTACAAAAGCTAACTTTATTCACGTAACATCCCGTATACACAAAGATGACCTTGAAGTACATCATTGTCTCACTATTCATTGTATTGTTCCGTTATGGAGTGAACGTTAAGTTCTAAAGTATAACCTTTTTACTTTACCAGCGATGTACACGTGTTACATAATATGGTAACCTGTATATTTGCTTCACGCTGGCGCTTCAAGTGCCATTAACAAAACCATATATATCAATGTACAAACACCGAAAGCAAAGCGTGTGACAACAAACACGATAACGGTACCGTAAACGTACGACGAAGCGAGCGCGCGGGACACATTACAACACAAACACCTGGGCGGGCCGACAGCAAACAAAATGTATAGGCTTAAAATCTTTTAAAAATAAAATAATCTGATGTCGGAGGTACTTAATTAAAAAACGTGAGCATCATTGTGCAAATGATTTACCCGCTCACACCCATAGTTGGGGAATATCCACGGTTATTACAACGGAAAAAATTAACATTTAAAATGATAATTTCTTAAATATACGGGAAACCCTCATTGGACAATCAGTGTATGTATTTATAACCAGAGTGTGTTTGATTACATAAACGTGATGAAAATTACTGGGAATACAAAAATCGTGACTGAAAGCAAGCGGCACTGCGTGAAATGACAAGTTATCAGCACAGAAAGCTTTCAACAGAAACGATCATCGAAAACAGTAATGAACTGCCGAATGTGTGAACATAAAATCATCAGAACATCTTAAAATCAAAGCTTAGCTATTAAACCCACAAAGCATAATTTCTGAGGTGACTTTAATGATTCTGTAGTGATCGAAATAAAGTATAGGCCAGTAACCATGAACCGTGTTCAGATCGCAACGCCATTAGTTCTAAGGGCGCGTGTCAGGGTATAAGTAACTGATAAAACGGTTTTAACTGTAATTTAACTGTTAAGCGCCAGAAGACAGTTCACGGTCACGTCTAACCCGAGTTGCACACACTGAACACACAGCTGACAAAAGCAGTGCACAGACTGATGTAAACCATAAACTAAACCCAGGTAGCAGCGAATCATATAATGTGATTGTCCAGATAGGTGTACATAATATCCTGAGGAGGTCACGCAACTGAATCAAGTAAGCATGGCCTTAACAATGTCGGCGATGACCGCATACACAAAGGAACAAAGGAGCTGCAGCGTGAGGTGTTCACACGAACAAATGTCAAGAACGTGGGGACTGCGTATTGCGACGACAGCTCCATCTCGCTCTTGGTTAAAGCGGATCCACACACAGCGTAGCGTTGGGGCAAGGGGGGAGGTAATCAACATCGTTGGCCATGCAACACTCAAGCCTAACCTGATTGCGTTTGGTCCTGCATCAGGGGCTCGATGGAATCTTCATCGGCGGGTCGCTGCTGCTGCTGCTGCTGCTGCTGGTGGTAGTAGTCGGGAGCGGCGCCGTACGCCGGGTCGGCCGACTCGTCCGACACCACCACCATGTCCTCGTCGTACTCCGGTCGGTCGTCGTGCTGCGGCGGCCGCGACTGGCGCTGCTGCTGCAGGGCCGCCTCGACGGCATCCTCGGCCACGGGGCGGGCGGCCTGCGACAGGGGCCCGGTCTCGAGGAAGACCTCCCCGTCGGGCGCCATCTCGCCCTCGGCCTCCCAGTTGGGCACCTGGTCGCCCTCCAGCACGGTGCGCTCCGTCTTCAGCTGCTGCTCGGTCGTGGTGATCACCCTCTTCTTGACGACCGTGCCGTCCGGCAGGACGTCTTCGTACTCCTGCACGTCCGTCGACGACTCGGGTTCGCCGTCCAGGCGGTCCGCGTAGCGCGTCATCGTCGGCTCGTAGTGGGCCTGGTCGAGGATCGCCTGGGCCTGCTCCTCGGTCGACGGCAGGTCCGTCTCGGGGCCCTCCATGATGACGCGCTTGACGATGGTCTGCCGCTGCTTGGTCTTGATGACCTTGCGCCTGACCACCGTGCCGTCCGGCAGGGTCTCCTCGAACTCCTGCACGTCCGTCTCCACGGCCGGCTCGCCCTCGATGGTGTCCGTGTACACGCGGACCCCGGTCTCCAGGTCGTCCGGGCCGAAGCCCTCTGAAGGAGACATAGACGGGACCGGTGAGGAAATATCCCTAGCGTCGCTGAAGCCCGAGCGAATGCTGGACGTTTCAGAGAACAGTTCGGAATCCGGGACCTCCTCAGTGAACACATCCTCCACGACCTCCCCGTCGGGGCCCACCCTACGCACTTTACGGGTCACTACTTTTTTAACTCGCGTTTTGGAAATGCGCCGCTTAACCACTGTTCCGTCAGGCAAGACTTCCTCGATCTCTTCGAAGTCGTCCGGGAATTCCCCGGGCAGGAAGGCTCGGGAAGGCAGCATGGGTTCGTCTTCCTCCAGCAGGTCCTCGTCCACGGGGTGGCGGGGTGGCGGGGCCCCACGCTGGGAGGACGGCATGTCCTCTGGGACGGTGTCCTCCTCAACGACCGGGCGCTGAGGCGGCTGGAATTCTTGCGTTTCCATGGAAATAGTTCCCACCCGGATATCTTCAATTCCTTCCTCGGTCAGTTCCAACTCATCCGTGATGGTATCGGGAGCGAACGTTGGTTCATCTCCTGGGGCTTGGGACACGGGTGCCGTCTGAGGCGGTTGCTTGAATTCTTGCGTTTCCCTCGACATCGTGCCCACCCTGGTATCGTCTATGCCTTCTTCGGTTAACTCCATTTCCGCAGTAACCACATCCGGGGACAGCACTTGATCATCGGCAGGTGTCTGAGACGCCGAGACGGGTGGCTGCATCATTTCTTGTCCCGGTGAGGTGTCCATGGCTACAAACCCGGTCCCTTCCGGCGCCGCCTGCAGCTGGTCGTCGCACACCGTCTGCTGGACAACGAAGGCCTCATCTCCGGCGGCCGCTTGGGAACGTTGGGGTGAGTCGGCCGCGTCATCACCTGAAATAACAAAGTCCGCGACGTCGTCGTGACTGACCACTTCGAACTCCTCGCTCGGTTCGCTCGGTGTCGTCGCCGCCACGTCCTCCTTGCTGTCGTCGTCGGAAATGTCCTCTTTGATCACGTCCTCCCTGGCCGATCCATCGGGGAACTGAGTTATGGTTTGGATAACGAGGGTGCTACCTACGCGCGAACACACAACACGCTTCCTAACAACCGTACCATCTGGCAGTGTCTCCTCGTACTCGTCAACGGTGGCCCCCGGGGGCAACTCCTGTTCTTGCATATCCGCTGGCTGCTGCTGCTGCGGCTGCTGCTGCTGCTGCTGGCTATAAGCGATGCTGGCCGCGGTTGGGGCAGCCTCTTCCAGGGACTCAGGAACGATGTCGGCGGCCCTCTGCTCCACCTCGCCGGGTGCGGTCTGGGAGAGCGGGGTCACCACGGTTCTGTTGATCTTGCTTCGTATCCAGGCTCCTGTAGGCAGAGATTCCTCAGATTCTTGGGTGGAGGTCTCAATTCTGACGTTGTCCGTGTAAGGTTCTTCCAATCCTTGTGGACGTTCCACGATGTCCTGCACGACGTCAGTTCCGACGACAACCTCGGATTGCTCAAGACGTTCCACACCGTCGGTGACAGTGCGCTCGGTCAGAGGTTGGATGTGTGTGACCGTGGTGGTCTTGGTGAGGACGAGGTAGCCGTCTTCGCGGGTCTCCTCTCGCTCATCCACATCCTCACGCTGCACAATCTCACCTTTGATTACATCGGGCGTGACTTCTGGCTCGCGAGGGGTCAGCGGGGTCACCACGGTTCTGTTAATTTGGCTTCGGACCCAGGCTCCTGTAGGCAGAGATTTCTCGGATACTTGGGTGGAGGTTTCAGTTCTGATATTGTCCCCGATGGGTTCTGTCAAACCTTGTGGAAGCTCCACGATGTCTTGCACGACGTCAGTTCCGACGACAATCTCGGACTGCTCAAGACTTTCCACA
The DNA here is from genome assembly GCA_964019135.1 of Arenicola marina. Classification (NCBI taxonomy): domain Eukaryota; kingdom Metazoa; phylum Annelida; class Polychaeta; family Arenicolidae; genus Arenicola; species Arenicola marina. The sequence continues at coordinate 15,530,974 of OZ025251.1, read as the reverse complement.
CCGTCGGTCACAGAGCGCTCGGTCAAAGGTTGGATGTGTGTGACCGTGGTGGTCTTGGTACGGACGAGGTAGCCGTCTTCGCGGGTCTCCTCTCGCTCATCCACGTCCTCACGCTGTACAATCTCACCTTTGATCACATCCTTGACCACAGGTTCCTGCACATCAGGCAGCTGCTGCTGTTGGCTATAGGCGATGCTGGCCGCAGTTGGGACAACCCATTCCAAGGCCTCAGGAACGATGTCGGCGGCCTTCTGCTCCACCTCGCCGGGTGCGGTCTGCGAGAGCGGGGTCACCACGGTTCTGTTGATCTTGTTTCGGACCCAGGCTCCGGTTGGCAGAGATTTCTCAGATTCTTGGGTGGATGTCTCAATTCTGACGTTGTCCGTGTAAGGTTCTTCCAATCCTTGTGGACGTTCCACGATGTCTTGCACGACGTCAGTTCCGACGACAACCTCGGATTGCTCAAGACGTTCCACACCGTCGGTAACAGTGCGCTCGGTCAGAGGTTGGATGTGTGTGACCGTGGTGGTCTTGGTGCGCACGAGGTAGCCGTCTTCGCGAGTCTCCTCTCGCTCATCCACGTCCTCACGCTGTACAATATCTCCTTTGGTCACATCGGGCGTGACTTCTGGCTCGCGAGGGGTCAGCGGGGTCACCACGGTTCTGTTAATTTGGCTTCGGATCCAGGCTCCTGTTGGCAGAGATTTCTCGGATACTTGGGTGGAGGTTTCAGTTCTGATATTGTCCCCGTAGGGTTCTGTCAAACCTTGTGGAAGCTCCACGATGTCTTGCACGACGTCAGTTCCGACGACAATCTCGGACTGCTCAAGACTTTCCACACCGTCGGTCACAGAGCGCTCGGTCAAAGGTTGGATGTGTGTGACCGTGGTGGTCTTGGTACGGACGAGGTAACCGTCTTCGCGGGTATCCTCTCGCTCATCCACGTCCTCACGCTGTACAATCTCACCTTTGATCACATCCTTGACCACAGGTTCCTGCACATCAGGCAGCTGCTGCTGTTGGCTATAGGCGATGCTGGCCGCAGTTGGGACAACCCCTTCCAAGGCCTCAGAAACGATGTCGGCGGCCTTCTGCTCCACCTCGCCGGGTGCGGTCTGCGAGAGCGGGGTCACCACGGTTCTGTTGATCTTGTTTCGGACCCAGGCTCCGGTTGGCAGAGATTTCTCAGATTCTTGGGTGGATGTCTCAATTCTGACGTTGTCCGTGTAAGGTTCTTCCAATCCTTGTGGACGTTCCACGATGTCTTGCACGACGTCAGTTCCGACGACAACCTCGGATTGCTCAAGACGTTCCACACCGTCGGTAACAGTGCGCTCGGTCAGAGGTTGGATGTGTGTGACCGTGGTGGTCTTGGTGCGCACGAGGTAGCCGTCTTCGCGAGTCTCCTCTCGCTCATCCACGTCCTCACGCTGTACAATATCTCCTTTGGTCACATCGGGCGTGACTTCTGGCTCGCGAGGGGTCAGCGGGGTCACCACGGTTCTGTTAATTTGGCTTCGGATCCAGGCTCCTGTTGGCAGAGATTTCTCGGATACTTGGGTGGAGGTTTCAGTTCTGATATTGTCCCCGTAGGGTTCTGTCAAACCTTGTGGAAGCTCCACGATGTCTTGCACGACGTCAGTTCCGACGACAACCTCGGACTGCTCAAGACTTTCCACACCGTCTGTCACAGTGCGCTCGGTCAGGGGTTGGATGTGTGTGACCGTGGTGGTCTTGGTACGGACGAGGTAGCCGTCTTCGCGGGTCTCCTCTCGCTCATCCACGTCCTCACGCTGTACAATATCACCTTTGATCACATCCTTGACCACAGGTTCCTGCACATCAGGCAGCTGCTGCTGTTGGCTATAGGCGATGCTGGCTGCAGTTGGGACAACCCCTTCCAAGGTCTCAGGAACGATGTCGGCGGCCTTCTGCTCCACCTCGCCGGGTGCGGTCTGCGAGAGTGGGGTCACCACGGTTCTGTTGATCTTGCTTCGGACCCAGGCTCCGGTTGGCAGAGATTTCTCAGATTCTTGGGTGGAGGTCTCAATTCTGACGTTGTCCCCGTAAGGTTCTTCCAATCCTTGTGGACGTTCCACGATGTCTTGCACGACGTCAGTTCCGACGACAACCTCGGACGGCTCAAGATGTTCCACACCGTCGGTCACAGTGCGCTCGGTCACAGGTTGGATGTGTGTGACCGTGGTGGTCTTGGTGCGCACGAGGTAGCCGTCTTCGCGAGTCTCCTCTCGCTCATCCACGTCCTCACGCTGTACAATATCTCCCTTGGTCACATCGGGCGTGACTTCTGGCTCGCGAGGGGTCAGCGGGGTCACAACGGTTCTGTTAATTTGGCTTCGGATCCAGGCTCCTGTTGGCAGAGATTTCTCGGATACTTGGGTGGAGGTCTCAGTTTTGATATTGTCGCCGTAGGGTTCGTCCAATCCCTGTGGAAGTTCCACGATGTCTTGCACGACGTCAGTTCCGACGACAACCTCGGATTGCTCAAGACTTTCCACACCGTCGGTCACAGTGCGCTCGGTCAGAGGTTGGATGTGTGTGACCGTGGTGGTCTTGGTACGGACGAGGTAGCCGTCTTCGCGGGTCTCCTCTCGCTCATCCACGTCCTCACGCTGTACAATCTCACCTTTGATCACATCTTTGACCACGGGTTCCTGCACATCAGGCGGCTGCTGCTGTTGGCTATAGGCGATGCTGGCCGCGGTTGGGACAGCCTCTTCCAGGGCCTCAGGAACGATGTCGGCGGCCTTCTGTTCCACCTCGCCGGGTTCGGTCTGGGAGAGCGGGGTCACCACGGTTCTGTTGATCTTGCTTCGGATCCAGGCCCCTGTTGGCAGAGATTTCTCAGATTCTTGGGTGGAGGTCTCAATTCTGACGTTGTCCCCGTAGGGTTCTTCCAGTCCTTGTGGACGTTCCATGATGTCTTGTACGATGTCAGTTCCGACGACAACCTCGGACGGCTCAAGACGTTCCACACGGTCGGTGACACTGCGCTCGGTCAGAGGTTGGATGTGTGTGACCGTGGTGGTCTTGGTGCGGACGAGGTAGCCGTCTTCGCGGGTCTCCTCTCGCTCATCCACGTCCTCACGCTGTACAATATCTCCTTTGATTACATCGCGAGCGACTTCTGGCTCGCGAGGGGCCAGCGGGGTCACCACGGTTCTGTTGATCTTGCTTCGGACCCATGCTCCTGTAGGCAGAGATTCCTCAGATTCTTGGGTTGAGGTCTCAGTTCTGATATTGTCCCCGTAAGGTTCTTCCAATCCTTGTGGAAGTTCCATGATGTCTTGCACGACGTCAGTTCCGACGACAACCTCGGACTGCTGAAGGCTTTCCACACCGTCGGTAACACTGCGCTCGGTCAGAGGTTGGATGTGTGTGACCGTGGTGGTCTTAGTACGGACGAGGAAGCCGTCTTCGCGGGTCTCCTCTCGCTCATTCACATCCTCGCGTTGTACAATATCTCCTTTGATCACATCCTTGACCACGGGTTCCTGCACATCAGGCGGCTGCTGCTGTTGGCTATAGGCGATGCTGGCCGCGGTTGGGACAGCCCCTTCCAGGGACTCAGGAACGATGTCGGCGGCCTTCTGCTCCACCTCGCCGGGTGCGGTCTGGGAGAGCGGGGTCACCACGGTTCTGTTGATCTTGTTTCGGACCCAGGCTCCGGTTGGCAGAGATTTCTCAGATTCTTGGGTGGAGGTTTCAATTCTGACGTTGTCCCCGTAAGGTTCTTCCAATCCTTGTGGACGTTCCACGATGTCTTGCACGACGTCAGTTCCGACGACAACCTCGGACTGCTCAAGACTGTCCACACCGTCGGTCACAGTGCGCTCGGTCAGAGGTTGGATGTGAGTGACCGTGGTGGTCTTGGTGCGCACGAGGTAGCCGTCTTCGCGAGTCTCCTCTCGCTCATCCACATCCTTACGCTGTACAATCTCACCTTTGATGACATCCTTGACCACGGGTTCCTGCACATCGGGCGGCTGCTGCTGTTGGCTATAGGCGATGCTGGCCTCGGTTGGAACAGCCTCTTCCAGGGCCTCAGGAACGATGTCGGCGGCCTTCTGCTCCACCTCGCCGGGTGCGGTCTGGGAGAGCGGGGTCACCACGGTTCTGTTGATCTTGCTTCGGATCCAGGCTCCTGTAGGCAGAGATTCCTCAGATTCTTGGGTGGAGGTCTCAGTTCTGATATTGTCCCCGTAGGGTTCTTCCAATCCTTGTGGACGTTCCACGATGTCTTGCACGATGTCAGTTCCGACGACAACCTCGGACTGCTCAAGACTTTCCACACCGTCGGTGACAGTGCGCTCGGTCAAAGGTTGGATGTGTGTGACCGTGGTGGTCTTGGTGCGGACGAGGTAGCCGTCTTCGCGGGTCTCCTCTCGCTCATCCACGTCCTCACGCTGTACAATCTCACCTTTGATTACATCGCGAGCGAATTCTGGCTCGCGAGGGGCCAGCGGGGTTACCACGGTTCTGTTGATCTTACTTCGGATCCAGGCTCCTGTAGGCAGAGATTCCTCAGATTCTTGGGTGGAGGTCTCAGTTCTGATATTGTCCCCGTAAGGTTCTTCCAATCCTTGTGGAAGTTCCACGATGTCTTGCACGACGTCAGTTCCGACGACAACCTCGGACTGCTGAAGGCTTTCCACACCGTCTGTCACAGTGCGCTCGGTCAGAGGTTGGATGTGTGTGACCGTGGTGGTCTTAGTACGGACGAGGAAGCCGTCTTCGCGGGTATCCTCTCGCTCATCCACATCCTTACGCTGTACAATCTCACCTTTGATGACATCCTTGACCACGGGTTCCTGCACATCGGGCGGCTGCTGCTGTTGGCTATAGGCGATGCTGGCCTCGGTTGGAACAGCCTCTTCCAGGGCCTCAGGAACGATGTCGGCGGCCTTCTGCTCCACCTCGCCGGGTGCGGTCTGGGAGAGCGGGGTCACCACGGTTCTGTTGATCTTGCTTCGGATCCAGGCTCCTGTAGGCAGAGATTCCTCAGATTCTTGGGTGGAGGTCTCAGTTCTGATGTTGTCCCCGTAAGGTTCTTCCAATCCTTGTGGAAGTTCCACGATGTCTTGCACGATGTCAGTTCCGACGACAACCTCGGACTGCTCAAGACTTTCCACACCGTCGGTAACAGTGCGCTCGGTCAGAGGTTGGATGTGTGTGACCGTGGTGGTCTTAGTACGGACGAGGTAGCCGTCTTCGCGGGTCTCCTCTCGTTCATCCACGGCCTCGCGTTGTACAATCTCACCTTTGATCACATCTTTGACCACGGGTTCCTGCACATCAGGCGGCTGCTGCTGTTGGCTATAGGCGATGCTGGCCGCGGTTGGGACAGCCTCTTCCAGGGCCTCAGGAACGATGTCGGCGGCCTTCTGCTCCACCTCGCCGGGTGCGGTCTGGGACAGCGGGGTCACCACAGTTCTGTTGATCTTGCTTCGGATCCAGGCTCCTGTGGGCAGAGATTCCTCAGATTCTTGGGTGGAGGTCTCAGTTCTGATATTGTCCCCGTAAGGTTCTTCCAAGCCTTGTGGAAGTTCCACGATGTCTTGCACGACGTCAGTTCCGACGACAACCTCGGACGGCTCAAGACTTTCCACACCGTCGGTGACAGTGCGCTCGGTCAGAGGTTGGATGTGTGTGACCGTGGTGGTCTTGGTACGGACGAGGTAGCCGTCTTCGCGGGTCTCCTCTCGCTCATCCACATTCTCGCGTTGTACAATATCTCCTTTGATCACATCGCGAGTGACTTCGGGCTCGCGTGGCGCCAGCGAGGTCACCACGGTTCTGTTGACCTTGCTTCGGATCCAGGCTCCTGAGGGCAGAGATTCCTCAGATTCTTGGGTGGAGGTCTCAGTTCTGATGTTGTCCCCGTAAGGTTCTTCCAATCCTTGTGGAAGTTCCACGATGTCTTGCACGACGTCAGTTCCGACGACAACCTCGGATTGCTCAAGACTTTCCACACCGTCGGTAACAGTGCGCTCGGTCAGAGGTTGGATGTGTGTGACCGTGGTGGTCTTGGTGCGGACAAGGTAGCCGTCTTCGCGGGTCTCCTCTCGTTCATCCACGGCCTCGCGTTGTACAATCTCACCTTTGATCACATCTTTGACCACGGGTTCCTGCACATCAGGCGGCTGCTGCTGTTGACTATAGGCGATGCTGGCCGCGGTTGGGACAGCCTCTTCCAGGGCCTCAGGAACGATGTCGGCGGCCTTCTGCTCCACCTCGCCGGGTGCGGTCTGGGACAGCGGGGTCACCACGGTTCTGTTGACCTTGCTTCGGATCCAGGCTCCTGTAGGCAGAGATTCCTCAGATTCTTGGGTGGAGGTCTCAGTTCTGATATTGTCCCCGTAGGGTTCTTCCAATCCTTGTGGAAGTTCCACGATGTCTTGCACGACGTCAGTTCCGACGACAACCTCGGACTGCTCTAGACTTTCCACACCATCGGTGACAGTGCGCTCGGTCAGAGGTTGGATGTGTGTGACCGTGGTGGTCTTGGTGCGGACAAGGTAGCCGTCTTCGCGGGTCTCCTCTCGCTCATCCACGTCCTCACGCTGTACAATATCTCCTTTGATCACATCGCGAGTGACTTCTGGCTCGCGAGGGGCCAGCGAGGTCACCACGGTTCTGTTGACCTTGCTTCGCACCCAGGCTCCTGTAGGCAGAGATTCCTCAGATTCTTGAGTGGAGGTCTCAGTTCTGATATTGTCCCCGTAAGGTTCTTCCAATCCTTGTGGAAGTTCCACGATGTCTTGCACGACGTCAGTTCCGACGACAACCTCGGACTGCTCAAGACTTTCCACACCGTCTGTCACAGTGCGCTCGGTCAGAGGTTGGATGTGTGTGACCGTGGTGGTCTTGGTGCGCACGAGGTAGCCGTCTTCGCGGGTCTCCTCTCGCTCATCCACGGCCTCACGCTGTACAATCTCACCTTTGATCACATCGCGAGTGACTTCTGGCTCGCGAGGGGCCAGCGAGGTCACCACGGTTCTGTTGACCTTGCTTCGCACCCAGGCTCCTGTAGGCAGAGATTCCTCAGATTCTTGAGTGGAGGTCTCAGTTCTGATATTGTCCCCGTAAGGTTCTTCCAATCCTTGTGGAAGTTCCACGATGTCTTGCACGACGTCAGTTCCGACGACAACCTCGGACTGCTCAAGACTTTCCACACCGTCTGTCACAGTGCGCTCGGTCAGAGGTTGGATGTGTGTGACCGTGGTGGTCTTGGTGCGGACGAGGTAGCCGTCTTCGCGGGTCTCCTCTCGCTCATCCACGTCCTCACGCTGTACAATATCTCCTTTGATCACATCGCGAGTGACTTCTGGCTTACGAGGGGCCAGAAGAGTCACCACGGTTCTGTTGATTTTGTTGCGCACCCAGGCTCCTGTAGGCAGAGATTCCTCGGATTCTTGCGTGGAGGTCTCAGTCGTGATGTTGTCGCCGTAAGGCTGGTCGACTCCGGGCGGAAACTCGAATATATCTTGCTCGACATCGGTTCCGACGACAACCTCAGACTGCTCAAGACTTTCCACACCGTCTGTCACAGTGCGCTCGGTCAGAGGTTGGATGTGTGTGACCGTGGTGGTCTTGGTGCGGACGAGGTAGCCGTCTTCGCGGGTCTCCTCTCGCTCATCCACGTCCTCACGCTGTACAATATCTCCTTTGATCACATCGCGAGTGACTTCTGGCTTACGAGGGGCCAGAAGAGTCACCACGGTTCTGTTGATTTTGTTGCGCACCCAGGCTCCTGTAGGCAGAGATTCCTCGGATTCTTGAGTGGAGGTCTCAGCCGTGATGTTGTCGCCGTAAGGCTGGTCGACTCCGGGCGGAAACTCGAATATATCTTGCTCGACATCGGTTCCGACGACAACCTCAGACTGCTCAAGACTTTCCACACCGTCTGTCACAGTGCGCTCGGTCAGAGGTTGGATGTGTGTGACCGTGGTGGTCTTGGTGCGGACGAGGTAGCCGTCTTCGCGGGTCTCCTCTCGCTCATCCACGTCCTCACGCTGTACAATATCTCCTTTGATCACATCGCGAGTGACTTCTGGCTTACGAGGGGCCAGAAGAGTCACCACGGTTCTGTTGATTTTGTTGCGCACCCAGGCTCCTGTAGGCAGAGATTCCTCGGATTCTTGCGTGGAGGTCTCAGTCGTGATGTTGTCGCCGTAAGGCTGGTCGACTCCGGGCGGAAACTCGAATATATCTTGCTCGACATCGGTTCCGACGACAACCTCAGACTGCTCAAGACTTTCCACACCGTCGGTGACAGTGCGCTCGGTCAGAGGTTGGATGTGTGTGACCGTGGTGGTCTTGGTACGGACGAGGAAGCCGTCTTTGCGGGTCTCCTCTCGCTCATCCACGTTCTTACGTTGTACAATCTCCCCCTCGATGACTTCACGGGTCACTTCCGGTTCACGCGGCATGGCGGGCGGGCCGCTCCTCGCCTGACGCTCGGGCATCAAATCCTCCTCGACCAGCTCTTCCACCGGCAGGCGGCGCTCTCCATCAGAGGCGGGACTACGGGGCTTTTGCGCGTAGGCGTCCACGTGTGCCTCAGGGGCGATAACGCCTTCGTCGATAGGTTGTCGCATGTCCCGCTGCGGGCTGCGGTCAGAGTAGGCAGGCTGGAGATCCTCGGGCAGAGCCTCGGTCGGCGCGAACGTCACTCCCACCTCAGCACCGGCGTCGGGTGATTGCTCAGCCTGTGGCCGCTGCACGTACGTCAACTGCTGCTCTTCGGGCATCCGGGACGAGAAGCCGCCGTCGGGTTGGTACTCGTCGAGGAGGGTCTCCCCGGGGTAGTCCTCGCCCCTGGCCAGGTACTGCTGGTCGGCGCCCGGCGCCTGGGCGTGCAGTGCCCTCTGCTCGTACGTCAGCTCGCGGTCGGGCTCGATCAGAGCCTGCGGGGACTCTAAATCGTCCAGGAGGGTCTCCGGGGCGGACGGCCCCTCGTGGAGGTCGTCATCACCCCCGGGGGCCTGCTGCCTCCTCCCCGCGGGCCGCTGCTGCTGGTCATCCTGGGGCGCCCAGTCTCGGGAGGTGCCGCTCGTGAATTCAGCCTGGACCGGAAGCACGTGCTCGGCCGCCAGGTGGGGCTCTTGGCCGGCGTCCTGGGACATCCGGATCCCATCCTTCTGTTCCCTATCGCCGCCTGAAATTCATATCACAACACAGCGGTGTCGTCATCGGTCATGATTAGCATGTCATCTCTCCTCGCCTCCTTACCCTCGATTAGTAAGTACGCTAACCTAAGTACCGCTGTCCTACGCTATGTACAGAGCTATATGATATGTACAATAGATATATATTCCTGCATGCCTGTTCAAATTGTTGTGGAGTATCTACGGTACTGTTGAAATAAGCGCATTCCTCAAGACTCGCAGCCATGGCGACGGCGGGAAGCCGCTAGGTGATGATGCAGCATGATCAAGGTATGGATGAAAGCAAGGCCAGTAACGCAAACTAAAGCTTTGACGGAACTTAAGCAACAAAGGTCTCTTTTTTGGGGGTCTTTTGGCCGAAAACTGAAGAAACACCGAGCAAACGTAACAAAGGGAAGGGAGCTGGAGGGATTGGTGGGATGCCCGCTTGGAGGCGGCAAATCAGTAAGTCATCCTTTTGCTCCCAAACAGACGTAACGTAAAACACACAAAGCTTGTACGCAGACGAACAATGGCGCCGATGAGGTATTTGCCGCGGTTGGCAGTGAGGATGATGAAGATGATGAGCGGTGATGATGAAGTACGCGGCAGCCACAGCACCACCAGTAGTAGTAGTAGTAATAGCAGCAGCAGCAGCAGCAGTCACAGCCACCTCGAAGAGCGGAGCTTTGGTTTTGCGTCCCCTTCTCCACGCAGCGCTAGCGAGTTACGTCCCCTGATTTCCAGCGGCAGAACCGTACAGCCCAGTGGAAAACAGACAGGCGGCAAAATGGTCATGCCCGCCGACGTGTAGCGAGCCAGAAGTGAGACTTCCACCTTAAAGCGATTAAGGTGCACTGTCGCCATGACGACAAGGTGTAAGTATGGGTGCGCTGAGTCATTCCGTTGCGCGCCAAGGGACCACCCACCTAGTGGTCAGATTAAGGAGAAGTGCCGACTGCCAGATGGTAGCTCTACGGTAAGCGCGGTGAGTTCGTAAAACAAACGTATGTACATACACAGTGGACGAGACGTAAATTAGCTTTCCACGTGATCTCAGGAAATATCATGCAAAACCATACTTAAAGGACAACAGTGAGAACCAAAGTACGGGGTGGGAGGGTGGGAGGTGAGGGTAAAGGGTAGTATACCACCAATAAGACCATTGCATGCTTGGGGTGGTGGGGGGGGGGGTCTAGATTAATAAAAAGCCAGTGGTTGGCTTCAGTAAAAGTAAATAGGGGTAAAAATAAGCAACTAAATTGAAAACCAATTAAAAATGTAATGATGTTTATTCGACAACAAATGATGTTCACAGCAAAGCGCAAGACACACAAAGGGATAAAACGTAAACTAAGGGATGTCATTTCCTTCAATGGTATCTAGGTATTTTTAAAACACGTGTTTTGAACTTCCTGAAGATCACTGAGATGTGCAGTGAGATTAGTTTCAGTCGTGTTGCAATATCACAGAGGCAAGCATTCCCTGTGGCCGAGAGACGTGCCGATGTATAGTCTTGTTAAGCCACAACCGCCAGCGCTGGGTGGGTGGGGGGACGAGGGTTGGAGTGGGCCACGTCACAGGCATCACTGACCTCCACCCCCCGCCACTCCCGTATCACCTTTAGCGTAGGAAGACAGCTAAGGTAGGTGGTTAGGTTGGCATGTAGTGTTCCAAAACGTTTCCGATACAGACGAAGTGTTCCTGACAGAACAGCGGCAAAGGCGCCGAGCCTAGTCACGGCCCTCCAGGAGCGAGGGTCACGTGTTATCACTCCATGCCACGCGGTAAATAACCGGCCATCCAAAAGGTCAAGGGTCAAATGTCAAGACATGCTGGGCAAACCCAGACTCGCGATTGAGCATTTCCATTCGCTTTTTTGTTTAATTAATGACAAAGAACTACCCCAAGGTACAACGGTCCCTATTCTGCGTGGGTGGGTGGGGAGGTTCGTGAGGGGGGGGGGGGTCACACGGAGGATGTGTTCTATGAGGAGGGCCACGGTGACAGGCCATGCCGCGGCAACGAGCGGGCCCAGCCCTCGCTTGACAGCGGAGGATGCATCCCGATGCATGTCAAACTGTTAGCAAACACAAAAAGAGGCACACGAATCAGTCTCAGTTTTTTTTCGCCGCATCTACATCAACAGCAAGGCAACGACGAAAGCATTTTATTAATGACACCATTCTCTATGATTGACAGGCGGTATGTACAAGACGTTAGTCTTGCGATGCACGATACAATGCTAGCGGCACATTAGGTGATGATAGAATATTTCGTGGATTCCACCCAGAAATTGGCCCCCCCCCCACCCAAGCTTACCTCAGAACACTTAAGCTTTAAACTGGACGCTACCCCCCCCCCTCAGCATCCATTAAAAACCTTTTAAATTAAACCTATATTTATATTAAATTCAAAACGTATTGAACACGAGTGACACGTGTAATTGGAAGATATTGGATGATCAGTAAATCACGAGACATATTCTATCACCACTGTGTGAAGTCAGTAATCCAATGCTACAACTCCACGCAACCAGGAAACTCGGCTCTCCACATATACATTACAGCACGTAAGAGCTCCATTGACACCTTCACTTTGTCTCAGCTACTTTAGTACATGACCGATAAAGGAATATCCCTCAGAAACTGAAATTACAGCCCTGACATTTTTCGTCAAAGGCACGCAACTACCACAATCCAGGCGGTTTGGTTTTAATAAAAAACAAAATAACAACTGTTTTGCCATTTCGCCAGGTCAAGAACTGGAAAAGGGGGAAACATGACCTGTTAAATCTTAATAAAAAAAGTATGAAATACCAGTTTTAGGAAAATGTCTGAATAAATCTATGCGTGGAAAAAGTACAAAAAGACAAGACAGACTCTAATGGAGCTCCCACCACAAGCGCAACTAGTGTAAGTAACCCCGTTGTTATTAATAATGTCACAGCATTTGGATGAGATGAGGAAACCTCATTAATATGAAAATCAAACATCCACTGAAAGTATAAAACAAAGAAGCAATAGCTATATTAAACGTAGAGAGACGTGAAAGAACACAGTCAAGAAGACATGCACGATGTGGGAGGCATAATGCACGTGATGCGATGAGCATAGTAACAACACCAAGATGATTAGGCCATGGAAAATGAATTGCTATTCGTTGTGATTCACTCCAAACTCTCTCACACATGCCACATTCAGATGATAACAACAGATAACGCTCCATTTGCCTTTTCTTGATAAAAAATAAAACTGATAATGTAAAAAAATTCATAACTAAGTTCCATAACAACAAAAATACCAAATAACTAAACGAAAAAGAGTCATTGCTTCATTCATGTTTCCATTAATGTTTCGTGCATCAGTTTTATCTGCCAATTCTTGGTAACTAACGATTTTACATAGCAAGGAATATTCTCATTTGGTACTATAGCAAAGTTTTACAAGCTATAACCTGTAGAACACCTATAAGACGAACTCCAAAACACTGACAGTCAAGGAAAACTATACGAGCTAGGACATATTTACATTACATATCCAAGTCCATTAAAACAACTAACGCACATGACATTACTGAGAAACAGGTCATCTGGTAACCTATTGAGTACCTATTGAGTCCTGTGAGCTGCCGCTAGAGGCAGCACTGAGAGCGGTCACCACGCGGCCCAGGGATACCCGGTAGAGGGCAGGACGGTATACGGTTAAAGGGACAAGCAGTCTTTTTTCACTTCAAGGATGATGCAATCCAATACACTCGTACCATGTGACAGAGGACACTATTCCATCCAGTACACTCGTACCATGTGACAGAGGATACTATTCCATCCAGTACACTCGTACAATGTGACAGAGGACACTATTCACTCCGGTACATGTATACAATGTAATAGAGGATAACATCGGCTCCGGTACAGTTATACAACGTGACGGAGGATATTATTCACTCCAGTACACATGTACAATATGACAGAGGACATTATTCACTCCAGTACACATGTACAATATGACAGAGGATATCATTCACTCCAGTACACATGTACAATATGACAGAGGGTATTATTCACTCCAGTACACATGTACAATATGACAGAGGATACTATTCGCCCTTGTGCACTTGTACAAAGTGACAAGTGGTAATATTCGACATATTCATATTAGTCGAAGGGCGGGCCGGGTGTTGACCAACGGGCGGACCGTGGGCCGCGTGGTGCGCTTGACGGCCGCCAGGGGTCATGGTTGACTTCCGTCGGCTGGCTTACCTTGCGGGGCGGCGTGAGATTGCTGCTGAGACTGGGCGGCCACCAACTCTTCCTGGGCTAGTTTGGCTGCAGCATCCTTTACGTCATCCTCTATTGAGACAAGACCAAAGCGGGTGTCAGAACACAAGGCATTATACTTGTCCCCTTACCGCCAGCACAATCGTCGTCGTCTCGTCTCTTGATAGTTTTAAATTCTTCCATTACACCAGTAAAGTAAAGCCGTTTGTTTGTTAAAGATTAACCAATAATAAAGCAGTCTAAGGCAAACCGCGGCCGGTTGACTAACAACATGGTCTATACCAATGTTATAGCGAGGTCGGCTTCCACACAGCCCTGAGAAGTGAAAACTGAAATCATCACGCTGAGAGAGACGGAAAGCGCATAAAGAAACTTGGAAGTACTATTAATGAGTAATGATTGAGGTAATGTTGAGCCTTAAATTGTAATGTCGTAAACGTAAAAGAAACCAAAAACGAAGTGAATCACGGTAAAAGATTTACTTTTATAGTTATTTTTACATTCATGCATCTGTGGGATAAAACAAAAAATGTTATATACAGCCACAAAATCTAGTATTACATTCCTACAGCTAAACTATCGCATAAATACAGTATTATGTCCACGCACTCATGCAGATGAACAGAAAAGAAGAATGAGGAGAAGTAATCTACTCGTGGATGGAATGAAAGTGGAAATGATAACAGAAGAGACAGTGAGATAATGATACCCAAAAATGTCAATGGATTACTCAGGTACGTTAACTGACAGAGACTGAAATGACATAAAAGGAACCGTGGCTGGGCACTCCACAACGGCAGTGGTCACTGTGCGCACATAGGTGACAGTTAGGGGCACTGCATGTATATAAATATACATATTATACATATAACACGTGACATCTGACACGTGACAACACGGGAAACACAACAGCCACCCTGGCCTTTCGTGACGTCACCGAGCTGAGTGACGTCACCGGCCCGCGGGCTACCTGAGGTGGTGGTGGTGACCGTGGTGGTTTTGGTGACGCATTTGCGGACGAGTCTCCACTGCTCGCCGTCCCAGACCTCCTCCACCTCGTACTCCGGGCTGCCCTCTGCACGGCCACGGCGGCAATGGGTGCGGGGTGGGGCGGCAACAGAACAACCAACGCCAGCATGAAGGTCAGGTCACCGCCACGGGGGGGTTGTGGAGGCAGTGGGGGGGCGCATGGCCAGGGCGGAATGGCTGGCTGGCTGGCTGGCAAGGCGAGTTGGGTGGGGAGTGGTTGGGGGGAGGTTAATGGATGGATGGATGGGGGGAGGGGGGAGACAAGGTCTGAGCATGGGTGGGGGGGCATAGATACTGCCACTCGACCCGAAACAACCCCTCTCGCCCCTTCCCTTCTAATCATATCCCCTCCACCCCACCCCCCTCACTCAACAAGCCGGTCAGACAGACAAGACAGACTGCTGACGGGACTCTCCACTCTCAACACCTGGGGATAACACCTCGGGCTTTGGCTCATGGGGAAATTGAAGAAATGTACGGCATAAATCGCCTTCTTTAACTTCTCGTTTATATGTGAATCTTAAAGTTGGTATAGGTCTAAAGGAGCGGGTCTGATGTGGACCAGTCTTGAGTGGATACATGTCTAGCATGGATAAGGATCTAATGTGGTAAAGTCTGATGTAGATCATTGCCTGATGTAGATAAAGAACTTACGTGGATTCTGATTTGGATGCAATTCTGATTTAGATAAAAATCTGATTGAATACAAGTCTGATTTGGATACAAGTCCAATTTGGATACAAGTCTAATTTGGATACAATTCTAATTTGGATACAAGTCTAACTTGGATGTAAGTCTAACTTGCCAATACTTAAATGTGGATAAAAGTCAAAAGTGGACAACGGTCTAAAGCGGAAAACTACGTGGACACAAGTTTAATGGGAGCATAGGTCTAACGTGGATATAGGTCTAACGTGAATATAGGTCTGAAGTGGATAATAGTCTGTTGGTGTGGCTGTGGATGTAGGTCTGGTGGGTGTCACCCCCGGGGAGCCGCCCAGGTAGTTCACCCCTACCGTGTTGTGGAACGCTCAGCCTCTCAGCCAGGGGGCCAACCCAGGCTGTGATTGGCCAACCAGGGACCCAACCCATGCTGTGATTGGCCAACCAGGGACCCAACCCATGCTGTGATTGGCCAACCAGAGGGCCAACCCAGGCTGTGATTGGCCAACCAGAGGGCCAACCCATGCTGTGATTGGCCAACCAGGGGGCCAACCCAGGCTGTGATTGGCCAACCAGAGGGCCAACCCATGCTGTGATGGGCAAACCAGGGACCCAACCCAGGCTGTGATTGGCCAACCAGGGGGCCAACCCAGGCTGTGGTTGGCCAACCAGGGGGCCAACCCAGGCTGTGATTGGCCAACCAGGGGGCCAACCCAGGCTGTGATTGGCCAACCAGAGTAACCAATCACAGCAGACAATGTACGGAGAAGCGGATGACGACATTGGAGAAGCAGAACGGTGGTGAAATAATAGACGAATCAATGAGCGAAAGCTTAGTATCGAAAGCTATCTTATTAGGTAGAAGCAAAATTAAATCATGGCAGTTAATCATAGCGCAAACGTTAGTGAGGATTAAATATGCGGCATGAACGCGTTAAAATCGCTGCTGATTATTACTCCAGGCTTACTACGATACGTGCAATGCAATGAGGGGGTTCGATGCACATAACATGCAGTCCATATGTGATGTAAAACAACAGCTACAGGAGCACAGCGCAACACCAACAACACACAGACACGTGGACTACAACGGGTATAGTAGCAGGGGTGACAAGACAGCAAAGGTGATTTTGTTGTTGTTCATTATTCACAGCGTAAAGCTGATAACGACCTGGTCCAGCCACGAGAGCGAATGAAATGCAAGAGATCCAGTAGCTGGGTACAGGCCTCCCACAACGGATGGCAGTATTAGCATGCTTTTCAACATGGGATCACGCTATGTATTATATCATCAAGTGTCCATTTGTTTTAGTAATAAAATGTGTGTGGGGTAAAATGTAGCCAAACGCCATAGGGGATCAAGTCAAAATGCAACTAAGTCAGTCTTCTAGGGTTGATATTTCAAACAAACTCCAAAAAACGAAAAACAAAATTGACACGATGCTAAGAGGAGGTAGATCGGCACCTGAGAGGTCGAAATGAGTTTCCATGTAGTCAGGTTCGAACTCTGGCGGGGTGTGTGGGAACTCCGCGGGTGACTTAGTGCCATCCATATACTTAAACTTCTCCCCGACCTTCGTGTCTTTGAATAAGTATTCTTGAAAAAGGTCAAACAGCAATACCGAAGTTAGGATACAAAAGTAAAATTAAAACCTATGTCGAGTTCATTCAGCATTCCTTTAGGTTGAACTCGGGAGCACGCGTACAGATCAGAGGAGAAAATGGCGCCATGTTCTTATATATTCAATGCTTGGGAGTTATCAGGTACAATAAAAATTGGCCCCGCGTTAAAGTCACCCCCCAGAAATATTGTTTTTCCCCCGGGCGCCATGTTCTCCGATCATCACTACGTCCAACACACTATGTTGATTTCACGTCCTGGCTAGTCGGTCGCTACAGGTGGTCACGTGACGTGAACAGGATGAGACGATATGACAGATGGGAATGATCACCATGGAAACGAACAAGAACACAAAAGGCGACGATATGAGACTGAAAGGATATGAAACAAGGAGAGTCCTGACACGACGCCGGTCCACAGACTCTTGATAAGACTAATTATTGCACGACGGAAGAAATAGATCAGGAATATGTAAATATCAATCAAGAAAAAAAAACTGGCGTGGAAGGAGAAGTAGAGGAGAATCAATGACATTCACTGAAACATACAGCACTGTCTGAAGAAACTTCAGTGATGATTGATTGATTGATTAATTGATTGGTACAGGCACAGCGCCCGCGCTGATTGGCCAGTTACGGGAGGTCAGCGCTCAGGCGCCAGGGATAGAACTTCGTCAATCAAAGGGGATCAATTCCATCTCAGGATTAACGTAAGGTGCGTAAAACACACAAAACACTTTTCTATCGCTTCAGCAGCAAGTGTCTCGGCGGGAAGTCGCAAAAAATTGCACCATGCCGCGTGCAGGAGAAACGTAGGCAAAAAGGGCTTCGGTCGCTTGCGTGGCAAGCGCAAGTACTTGCTGTGTAGTAATCGCACGTACGCAGACATTACTGGGCACACATATACCCGTGGTCTGCTAGGATTAAAATGAAACGAGTGCACGAAAGACGCGAAAGTGCGTTTGTTATTGATTAGTGACCAAGGGATTATAATGCCCTGTCAAACTAATTAACAGCTAAGAACGGTAAAGCAGTAAGATAGAAGCTAAACATGTGGGGGTTGGGGAAGGGCGGGGGGGGGGGGGGGATCACGTACAGGCGCCCTGGCGGGGCAGGGAGGGCGGGTACAGCGGCCAGGCCATACCCGACGTGCCGTGGCTGGGGGTGGGGCGGGGGGCTGGGGCGGGCGGGCCACAGGGGGCCGGTAGTCATGGTGATACCTGAGCTGGATGTGGAGTAGACACCACGCGCCTCTGCCGGGGAGGGTGGCGGAGTTTTAGTCCGGCGATGACCCGAGTCATCCTCGTCTACAACAAGACAATGGACACAGACCAGATCAACTGTCGTCCAGTCGTTGTAACGGTCGTCAAGCCGTTGTAACCGTCGTCCAGACGTTGTAACGGCCACCCAGCCGTTGTAACGGTCGTGCAGCCCTTGTAACGGTCGTCAAGCCGTTGTAACGGTCGTCAAGCCGTTGTAACGGTCGTCCAGCCGTTGTAACGGTCGTCAAGCCGTTGTAACGGTCGTGCAGCCCTGGTAACGGTCGTCTAGCCGTTGTAACGGTCGTCAAGCCGTTGTAACGGTCGTCCAGCCGTTGTAACGGTCGTCCAGCCGTTGTTACGGTCGTCCAGCCGTTGTAACGGTCGTCAAGCCGTTGTAACGGTCGTCCAGCCCTTGTAACGGTCGTCCAGCCGTTGTAACGGTCGTCCAGTCGTTGTAACGGTCGTCCAGCTGTTCTAACGGTCGTCCAGCTGTTGTAACGGTCGTCCAGTCGTTGTAACTCACGAATCACGTGGTTGTTTCACCCTCGTCGCCGTGACTGCGACAGGCGTAGTAACTCATGAATCCCGTGGGCATGGCACAATCACTGCAGTACACACGCATTACTCCCGTGAATTCTACCACTTACAGTCACTGTAACTGGGACACACGTATTGGCCAGAGGATACACACCTATACACACACAGTCCGACAGTCCCTCAGGTAGGAGGACCTGAAATCGATGAGCGTCTGGGTTGACAAATACACATACGAGACGGTGTCTGTCGTGTTAAGGATGTCGAGTTCTGTTGGTGTATGAGTGATACAAGTGGCTTCAGATAGGCATTGGCACGGGTGAATCGGCTTACGAGCACAGTACACAGTACACAATGTATAACATCTCTAAGGTGCGGTCTGAAACGAAGCGACTATGCAACTATGACAACACGGGGGACTTCCACCTAGGAAAATGGAAGGCAAAATCACTTATTATACAGATAAAAGACGAAACATAAAAAATGATAATAACATCAGTCTTTTTCATCAGATTCTAAAAATCCTGTAATGATCAAAAACAAATAGTGTTTAACTGAAAATAAACCGAAAAGAAATATACTGTTTAGTCATGCCAGTCTAAAAATAAAATGTGAACAAATAAACAAATGTTAATGAACGAGCAACATATAACTGAAACCTAAATCCAAACAAGCCATTAGTAGCGGGAGAGGGAGGGGGGAGGGTGGCCAGGAGCTAATTACCGAAAACACCACGGCGACATTGACCGGAAGTCATGGTGGTTTTGTCTACTTCCGTCCCATTCATGCGAAATTAGGTTTGCCCAACAGCCCTTTGGCTAATAGCTGTTGAAGGTTTGAGTACAAAAGGTCGAAATCGAATCTCGGTAGATGACTAATTTATGATGTAGAGAGATTTAGAGTTGCATGTAACTCCGATGAAGAAACTTTCCTTGATGTCTTGGTAACTCATCCTGATTAGTATGTTCTTAAATTTAAAAAAAAATAGCAACATTATCCTAAAAAAACTTTTCCAGAACGCTCCCCTTAATGGATATCTATGATATTATTATTCGTCGTCATCAGAATAGTTTACGGAAATCATCGGATAGAAAACCTGCGCCAAGACAACAAGTTCAGGACTCACCCCACCCTCGGCGTCCGTCGCAATCTCGCCGTAGGTGTCGCCTCGGCGCATAGGCTCCAGGGGAACACCGATCACACACCGACATCCACGTGCGGGGGGGGGGGTGGTGGGGGGGGGGGGGGTGGAGGGCGGCATGCCATGCGGGGTGGGCTCACAAACACGTGACAACCATGTACACACATTGAGGGCGGAAGGAGGGCGGAGGGAGCGCGGAGGGAGCGCGGAGGGAGCGCGGAGGGCTGAATATCCGGGCTGACGTGAGGTGATCCTGAGGTGGGGTGGGGGAGGGTGTGGGGGAGGGTGTGAGGAGAAACATGCGATTAGTACCTCGTCTGGCGTGTTCCTTGGTTACGACGACGGAATCCTCGCTGGAGAGGGACACCCTGTCGTCCATGCCCTCGACGCGGGACCCCTCCATGCGCTCGATCAGCTCCTCAACCGGCTCGAAATGGCGCTCGAGCTTTTGGCTCGAGACCAGGTCTTCTTCAACTGGTGCTCGGTCTGCAAACGGCGCGGCCGGTAAGCCAGTTAGTGGTGCGAAAGTCAGAAGTCAGATGTGGCGTAGGGGGTGGGGGGTGGGGCGGGCAGGCAAGCAGAACAGGGCGGCAAGAACAATGGGGGTCGGTGGTGGCGGGGGGATGATGTTCAGAGGGCCGCAACACCCATGGTGGATGCAACCTAGAGTTATGCTAGAAATAAGCAAGGTCTGCACCAGTTATGTTACGTTAAGTTATAATGAAAGTAACATGACCACCAATGCATCTGTATGCAACAACTTGGGTAGAGTTAATAGAATACGTTAATGGAATTAAATAGTAGATGAAGACTTTGTACCCCCTTCCCCCCTTGAGAACCCAGTTATATGAAATCGACAGATGGGGGGGGGGGGGGGTTTCGTCGATGTATGTCTACGTAAGTACACATATAACGTATCCCACTGTCGTATTATGTGATAGACAGTTGACATCTAGACGATTTTCCAAAACTTAAACTCGTGCACATACTACAAATATTGATGTCATATATTCGTTTATAAGCCAATCCGACTGGCATTTATGTAACAAATGGTGAGAATTTCACTTCAGAGCCAAGGGCGTCC
Organism: Arenicola marina; assembly: GCA_964019135.1. Lineage (NCBI taxonomy): Eukaryota > Metazoa > Annelida > Polychaeta > Arenicolidae > Arenicola > Arenicola marina. The sequence continues at coordinate 15,510,192 of OZ025251.1, read as the reverse complement.
AAATGTTAGTCTTTTATTTGCACAGATGATGAATGTCCATATCCTGTCGCGCCATAATGGCCAGGGACATCCCTCTCAAGCACCCCCCCCCCCCCCCAGAACCAACATAATTATGCCTGATGTGTGTCCGATCATTAACCTAGAGGTCATGCCGAATATAATGTCATTATTCGTGGGCAATAATTAACCCGTACATCTTAACTACTGAACCTATCAATAACTGTGTGTGCACATATCAATGCAATCATTTGCAATTCGTATTCCATGCATTAATATCAGTGATCATCATTTCAGATGCGTGTTCGTGCCCATAAGCGCAAGAAAACATCAAGTTATCAAGCCAAACATTCACAACAGAAGTTCTAACGGTCAAGTCATAAAACATCAACATAAAGACTCGAATAATAAACTGATAAACAGTGACTTGAGTCGCTTCACTTGGCATCCACATAGCAATGCCCGCCAGATAAACGTGATATGGCCACGTGGGCACGAGACTGGCCATCGGATATGACGTGATAGTGAAAGTCGTCGTCATAACCGAGGATAAATACAACTGCTGCAAAACAGTAGCTTCTGAAATGACTCTAGTACAAGTCGGGCTGAACAGCCAGCCACGCCTTGACTAGGAAGCTTCGAACCCTAAATAAAAACAAAACAAACGCTTAAATAAGTGAGGTGAAAAAAGTACGGTAAGATAAGTTGAGGGAGGTATGAGGGTGAAGGTGGGTAGCACGCGGTCCCCCTGCGAGGCGGGGGGCCGCGCCGTGTGGCCCAGCCACGAGCGAGGCTCACACAGAGAGAAATCCTCCCGATTTTGGTGTCAGACAGAAGAGGGTGGTCAGGGGGACAGGCGCGGGGACAGCTGTACCTGGTTCAGAGTGGTCGGAGCGGGCGGTGTCCGCCTCCAGGTCACCCTCGGCGTCCAGCTGGTCGCCCAGCTGCTGCGCCAGGCTGGCGAACGCGTCCTGCTTGTCCCGCAACGTGCGCTCCTCCTCCTCGGCGTCCGGTGACGTCACCACGCCGTGGCGGACGTCCACCGAGGCTTGGATCTCGTCCTCCTCCCCCAACGAGGGAGGCCGGGCGACTGTTTGTGGGCGCCGGGGGGAGAGGAGAGGGGCGGGGGCGGGGGGATTCGATCGAGGGGCAGCAGCAGCACCGGCATCATCAGCGGCGGCGGCGGCGGCGGCGGTACGGGTGAAGTGGGGAGGGCGGTACAGGTAGAGGGTGGTGGTGGTGGTGGTGGGGTAGGGCGAAAAGGTAGATCCAGGATACGGTATTATGTACAGGTCAACGAGTCGTCGGTCATGGTACGTTTTGCTTTCGTCTCGTCGTCCCAGATTACTTATAAGACACCATTAGTCACGCCGGATGACCACCCGAAGAAACTAGTTATCATTATCATTATTATCATTATTATTATTAGAAAGGAGCAGTGCCAATCCTGAACTGCACACCACAAAATGTTACAAAATCTGGACAAAAACAGGATGAAGAAAATGAAACGAGGATGAGATGAAGGAAATGATAACACCCACAGACTACCTAGGGTGACCGGTACAAGCTACACGTGGCAGTCGCTACGGTAGTCATACTAAAACAGGGAATTCCCCGATAATCACTGCAGAACACAATGACGTTATTCAGGTCATACCGCAGCGACCAATACTAATATATAACGTGACGTCACGCGAGGCGGTCGGCCGCGCCACGTGACGTCACGTGGGTCCGTCGGCCGCGCTGGTGAAACCGGTATAATCATCAGATGTACCACGTGACCTGTTCATTCCCCCGTTTGTTATCGAGACCACAACACAGGAAATGAGGGACTACAAGTTACTAAACATCACAGAGAAGAACACTATTCAAAGATGATTCTATTCCTTTTAATAAATATATATAGATACGCTTAAAAGGAACAGGGCTATTAAAAAACTAGACGAGACGGAGTAATAACCATTGTCACCTACAAGACACCATAGTTACTAATGTGACGGCCTGATATAAAGTCACAGAAACTAAAGGCCTTCCACCGCTACATGTGAACTTCGTGAGATGCGTTGATAGCGGTTACAGTAAGCGACCCTTAAACCCAGGGAGCCCCTCCCCCCCCCTCCCCCCGGGCCGATAACACACGAACAAACACTGATGCATGAAAAGTTGTCTTTTTTCTTTAATTTATATATTTTGCGGTAGAGGCTGAAGTCTATCGGCCGGGGTGGGGGGTGGGGCGGTATACGGACCAAGAGGTTCAGTCCCGGCCTTAGGCCTTGCCACTGGTACATAGGTGGCGCTGCCTGGCGGGTGTTGCCAGGCGGTCGGTCACGTGGTACTCACCCACACGGCCGGGCTCGCGTTCTACCATGGATCCTGCGTCGCTGCCAGACTCCGCAGCAGACTCGGATTCCTGCAACAACAAAAACAACAATAGCGTCAACAACAACAACATAAACAGAAACACGCAGGGACACAGCGATCAAGAGGATGCGCAAATCACGGCTCAGGGGGGTGGGGGGAGGTGATCTGCCGTTGGGAGTGGTTCGCATGCGGTGTGACGTCATAGATAGACGCAGGTGAGAGACTTCCGTCCGGCGGCAATGTTACAGCACGAAATGGCTCAGAGAGGAATGTTTGTTTGTGTGTGTGGATAGGGGGGGGGGGGTCCAGATCACCTATTATCCATGGTTTACAACATCTTTACTGCGTGGCCTCGATCAGACCAGTCACCGAGGACCTGGCACAACATGCCGATAGGATACGTGGCCGACACTTCGATCAGTAAGTTATAAAGATGTCGGGCGCGAATGAGACTTGAAATGTCAACGCAGAATCAGCTAATGAAAGTGAGTAAAAAAAACGTTCACGCAAATAAGCTATTTTATTACTTTAGAGTTGGGTTTGATAAGAACACATGCTGTTCAATGCATGTTCAACGCATGTTCAACGCATGCTCTACGCATGTTCAACGCATGCTCTACGCATATTCAACGCATGCTCTACGCATGCTCTGTAACGCAATTAAATGGTGAAATATGGCATAAGGAAGGCACCAAAAGTGTATATTCCACCTTGAAGAACCCCCGCCATGAAATACCTACCCTAACTAACCACTACTAACAGAGGTACGACCTACTATGCACCAGATGCATGTAATGTCTGGGACATCTATTGAACAACCGTTCACATCTAACGTAGGGGGAGGGGGGTAGGTACCGGCCATGGGAATGGCAAGACACAAGGAGGCCTAACTAGAACCACGCCACGGGAGAAGGGGAGGAGGGGAGGAGGGGGGGGGGTGTGTGAGCAATAAGAGCCTGAAGACCTTAAGTCCTAACATAGTTAACAAAACACTGAAACTGTTTACAGTCGGCCAACTTTAGTACAATTTCCCTTAAGGTGCCACGCAACTATCTTCCCGTAGGTTATATCATATCCAGCCGTCTCAGGTCAAGACTTATGTCCTTGTCGGCTTGCTTCAGCCCCTCTCCCAGTGTCGCGGCGTCACTATTCTCATTCTATAGCTGCTAATGGGAGGGGAGGGGAGAGAGAGGAGAGGTCAGGTGTTCAGAAAAAAAGAGGAACCGCGGATAGCGGGACAGACAGCGACTGTTCATGCGGTCTGAGGAAGACATACAACACAGAGGGAACAGCCAGTGGAATCAGTCAGCCAGCCGGTCTTCTACTACTACAGCCGCTGCTGCTGCTGCTACTGCTGCCTGCTGCCGCAGTTCTGGGGTCCAGCGCCAAGAACTCTCACCTTATAAGCATCTTCATAAGCCTGAGTTCAATAAGCCATGCGGGCGACACGACAAAATCATAATCAGTTCGCAGCAGGCAGGAAAGGTGCAGGGTTACATAGATATATAGAGAGATATACGTGAGCGTGACGTCATGAGAAATGGACCAATCGCGTGCGCCGCAGGCTAACGCGGGTGCCATGGCAACGCAGAACTACTTTGTGCGAACATCTATTTGTCCATTGGCCTGTTGTTTATGGGTTTATGAAAGCCATGGTACGTAGACATCTATATATAATTACATATATAGAGATCCATGTGACATAAATAAACATATATCTTCATATATAAAATTAGTATAGTCGAAAAGAAAAGATTTGAGAGTATAGAAAATACGATTACACTAAAAGCAGTTGAATTTCAGGGGGGAATTGGCACAGCGACATTAACGCGAAACATGCACGCACACAGGCACAGGGCGTAGTTCTGACAAGAGGTTTGAAGCCCTTCGAACATCTAACCAAATCTATCAACTATATATGTATAAATTATATGTATCCATACATATATATTTATATAGATTATAAATATATATATATATATACATATTAATCCTGGTGAAACTGATCCACCATATATTATTTTATCTTATCCCAACAAGATGACAATGGGTCCGATCCTAGTGCAAAGGGTGCGAAACTAAACTAATATATCTCATGCAAACATTTTCGCTTCGACGCTGACTTTGCATGGAACATACAGAAGTCATCATTATCTGACTCCATATGGATGATCACTGCTACAGATACCCATACCTAGTAGCAGGTACTCTTCCAAGACAGGCAAAGTGAAACGCTAATGCGTAATTTCTCTTTTTCTTTTTCTCACTTTAATGTTTCTCACTAGGAACTATTTTCACTTGGCCAAGAACATTATTTATGACTGATAACGCTTGGTCAAGGCAATCATTACTAACTGACTGACTGGCTACATTTGGTCAATTACATGATTTCTGACTCTGACAACACTAGGTGAAAGAAGTCACCCCTCCCCTCCCTTGGTATGTGGTGTACAGTTATAGCACGCCAGTACGACAGGAAGACTTCACGAAGATCCGCCCCCACCTCCATCCCCCCCAACGTCCTGCAAAGAAGACACGGCGACATGTGACGGCGCTGTCGCCCCTCGCTTACCTTGATGATGTCTTGTTCGTCAAATTGCACGTCGAGCGACATGCCACGGTGCATGGAGGAGTCGCGGGAAGGCCCCAGCTCCTCCTTCAGCTCGTCGAAACCTTGATGGAACAGACACACAGACGGGTCGGTGAGGGTTCGTTGTATATTCGGGACGCTTTAACCACTTCTGGTCATATCGCGTCAATGGGAGAAGGGAGGGAGAGTGGAGCCACGTCCCCGAGGTTAACCCACTACTCTTGCAAAGAAGGACATGGGAACCCTTTATCCCGCGACAACACAGACATGGCCACAGCGGGGGTCGAACCACCGATCCACGCGCCGTTAGGTTCTCAGGTGGCCAGAGTACTCAATGCGAGCGTTCTAACCCACTGGGCTATCGGAGCGGCCGGTCAGTGAGGGAGGCGGGGAAGGGGGCCAGATATACAATGTGTAACGGTACGCATTTATTTTACTCAAAACAGACAAATTTAATTCACAAACCTCCTTAGGTGTATTCCCAAAACAATGACAACGCCCATCAAAGGCAATTACATGTTGTATAGCACATACAAACATACATATACAGCTGATAGCTACCTTCCTGGTCCAGCTGTCCCTTGGCCACGGCCTTCTCCACCACGTCAGTCACCTCCTCCACGTTGTACATACATTTCCTGATGATGTCCTCGCGACCGATCTTCTTCAGAGCCCTCTCCAGCTCGTTGCCTGCAAGGTCAAGGTCAGACAGGGGCGAGGTCAGACAGGGGCGAGGTCAGACAGGGGCGAGGTCAGACACGTGGATACGTTGACAGAGCCATTTACTTGCTTGAGCAGTCATCACAATCAGCTATGTACTAAAATCATCATATAATATGTCATGTGAATAAATCACGTTAAATGAATATGTATCATATATTACATATATGACAGCGTTTTCCTTGTGGGAGCATGATTAATAATTATGTCAAGATGGCGATTGGTGCATTGGGGGGTGAATGGATGGCATGGATTGGTGTGTTAGACCAGCTTTGTGCACACACGTCCGAGGGGGCAACGGGGCGAGACCTCCCCAGACACGGGTGGGGAATGGCCGCGCGAATTGCATAATGTGCGGACTGCGATCGAGTACGCCGGCTACATACACAGTGGGAGAAGTACCAGATGGCGTTGTAGTGCACACATGAGAGGGCCTTACCTGTGGCATTCTCGCCGTTCTTCTGCACCCACAGGTGGAGCATGACGAGGGCCTGCTCGCCCACGTAGTTGTACTCGGTCTGTATCTTAGTGATCTCCTCCTCGGACACGTTGAGCTGCCGGGCCAGCACGACCCAGTCGCCTTGCAGCGTGTCGGCGATGTCCGTCAGCCGCAGCTCAGCCTTGGAAATCTGTTCGGGCTCTGCAACGGTCGACACGTGGTTGCATATATCAATACTGAACACGTGGGTATATATCAAGACTGGATTCGTGGTTATATATTAAGACTTGATTCGTGGTTATATATAAAAACTGGACACGCGGTTATATATTAAGACTGGACTCGCGGTTATATATCAATACTGGACACGTGGTTATATATTAGGACTGGGAAGGTGGTTATATATTAAAACTGGATTTGTGGTTATATATCAATACTGGACACGTGGTTATGTATTAAGACTGGATTGGTGCTTATATATCAATACAGGACACGTGGTTATATATTAAGACTGGATTCGTGTTTATATATCAATACTGGACACGTGGTTATATATTAAGACTGGACAAGTGGGTATATATTAAGACTGGACACGTGGTTATATTTTAAGACTGGATTCATGGTTATATATCAATACCGGACACGTGGTTATATAAAGAGATATACAAAATAAAGAGAGCATATCCTTAGAGTTTCCTTACCTGAGGCTCCTTGCCTCATCAGCATATACTTCTTCTCCAATTCTGCTGTGTCGATTTGTGGTTCCATCTGCAAAAGTTGTGCAAAAAATAGGTGTTATGAGACTTATCCTTCAACCAAATTAGTCTTTTCTGCCGTTTTACGCAATAGTCGCTTATATTTATTGATGGCCTTCAGACCATATAGTATCCCTAGATATCATGTAAGACATATTTAAATATATGCATGCAGACTAACTACCAGAACGCCTCGACGAACGATTATAAAACAGGAACCAAACACCTCCCACCCCGTCGTCATGATTATGTCAAATCATACCATTCGCACATTACTGTATGGATAAAAATCTTTGGCAATCAGCAGCAAGAACTATACACCATATCATGGCAATAGGCCAAGACGGCACACCATATCATGGCAATACGCCAAGACGGCACACCATATCATGGCAATACGCCAAGACGGCACACCATCGCTAAAATAAAGAACAATGGGTGACTTCAACGACAAAACCCCATCTCTCCCCCCACCTGACCCCTTCCACACCCATAACCTCCAATCACCCAACCAACACCCACACGAACGCCCCCCCCCACCAAACACCCACACGACCCCCCCGCCCCCCACCCAAAACAAACACCCACACTTACCCCCCCCACACCCACCCCCCGGGCACCCCGCGACCGACTGACCCTGAGGGAGGCCGGCATGTCGACGTTGAGGTTGCAGATGGGCTGCTGCGGGGCCTCGCCGCGGGCGACCTTGGGGTCGCGCATGAAGGCCACGCGGCCGCTGGGCTCCTGGTTGCTGTCGCGGATGCGCACGACGCACGGCAGGCGGTTCTCGCGGAAGGCGTGGAAGTTGACGTAGAGCTGGTCCCCGGACTTGGTCACCGGCACCAGGTTACCGCCCATCTCCACGTACTGCGGCTTGCCCTCCAGCACCTGCGGCGGCGGCGGAGGAATACACGTAGTGTTACATGCATATGGCACACATTTAGTGAATTAAGGGATACGGACTACTTTGGAATACTTAAAATTACAAAGAATTATTCGACAAATTCCAGGTACTCCGGATACAGGCACACATTTTTTATATAAAATATATAATTAAAAAGGCAAGCAAAATTAAGACAAATAATTAATTACAATGGGACAAAGAAGTGAATACAAATAAATAACTAAGACATTTCAAAAAAGGGATCTTTACTAAACACGATTACATACTTCAATACTAAGTGTAAGGTAGTTTAAGTGCTATATTGGGGGCTGGCTGGCGGGGGGGGGGGGGGTGCTCACCTCGACGTCACGGCTGCGAGCCACCTCGGTAAAGTGTTCCTGAGTCTCCAGCGTCTTGTCCATCTTGTCGTCCGTCATGCAGAAGACGCGCAGGCGCGCCTCCAGCGGGTCGTGGCGCTTGGCGAACACCACGAACTTGGACATGAAGGGCACGGCGATGGCGTCTCGGTACAGCTCGGTCGCCATCTTGGCTGATTCGTTGATGTTCTGACAGTCCATGAGCCAAAATCTGGAAGAAAATCCCACGCCCATGATGCAATTTAGAATGGTGGGATGGATGGGTGGAGGGGTGGATGGAAGGATGGATTGGTGTGAAAACCCACTTGCGTTCACACATTGGCTACACCAGAAGAATTATTTACACATGGTCATCATCGCGCAGGGGACTAAAAACGCTGACAAAATATAATCATGGATGTGTTTACTCAATAAATAGGATATTTGGGTTGCCGCGAGAAATGATCCATGAGAAATGTCGTCTTTTGGGGAGCTCTACTTCGCAAACGTGAATACCGGCGGTACCGTTCCTCAGTCATTTTATCATTCGTCTTAAAGGGGGCTTAGAGGAAATATGTGACATGAAACATGAACTCACCTCGCGGAAACGGTTGTGGTAAACGAAACGCAGTCCTCGACAAAAGTTAACGGTGTTGTGCCAGTAATATCTTCCCATTGTGACGGTGCAATAGCCCCTACAACAATTAGACGTGTGATTAGTATCACCAACGTTACTCGTATCTCACTTACCGCTAAACCGTATGGAAGCCAATGCAGTAATATTAATTCATTAACAATAAACATTAATCAGGGTATGTATGTAAACCGTTTAACTGGTGATATTAAATATCCATTGACACGAGAATTATGTTTGCGCCATATCGTTGTCAGGAAGAATGCTGACATTTTCTATTTATTTAACTGGTGTTGTCAATTAAGGACGCGGAAGAAGGGTTTTTCGACTGTAACCTCGATCCACAGTGGATACATGCGGCGGTGGTAACGTCGGTATTAACCGAGACAACATCAGACTGAAGTACGAACTACGACTAGCACGGAAGACCAGCGCAGTGACGAGAGCAGTGTAGTAACACAATATGTGAGTTGTGCATCGCTGACAACTCTAACATACACAGTAAAAAAAACAAAAAAACAAACAAGAGACACAACTACAGAAATGTTCAAACCATATACGGATTTTAATATTTACCCAAGCCGAACTGAGCACTGTTTATCGTTTTTTGTTTAAACCGAAACGTACACAACCTAAAGACGAACTCAAAGTGTTTCAAGTAAATGTTTATAACATAACTAACTACTGTCTAACTAACTCGCTCAGACGTAAATATACATAGCAGTCACGCCGTTTCGAGCCGACTGCAACACACACTGATAGTTCATGCGAGGGGGGTTGGGCGTCCATGGTGAATCGTCTTGCACACAACGACAATATACTTTCTTTTTACTGAAGACAAGTGGGGAGTCTTAAACAAATATAAAGTGCTTCGTCAACTATTGCTTAACTACAGCACGATGGAGAACACCCAGTGTTTGAAAGCACGTGGCGATCACGTGACGATACACGACGGGGAGACCTCCCATTGGTTGACGCCTCACAGATATAGGTCATATATATATATATATTATATATATATCATATAATTTTTTTTTTAAATATACATGTATATATATATAGATGATACAGATAAACAGAACACTTAAAGCAAGGCAGTTTCCAAAACAACCGAAAGGCAAACAGAGTCGACGAAAGGCGAATGGTTTCGTACAATAATAACGCACACATGGCCAGAATGAAAATAAGACACCGAACTTATCCCGAGTCAAGTAAAAAGAGCATTTATATCAAGGCAGCGAATGCTGCTAGGTACAGCTAGAGCTTCCGATGAGCTATCTAGGATCAACTCTAGGGCGTTTCTTCAGGGAGTCCAAGCAAATCGGAAGTATAATTTACGGCTAAACAACATCCAGTGAAGTCTCGAAGGGTCTCAAGGATATATCTAGGGTTTTGGTATCAATTTGGATCAATATTATGTTTAAATTCTTGCGCCTCCTTGAAGAATAAACATCCCAAGAGCCACCTGGCGACGGAAAAAGTTGCACTACCTTTAGAGTTAGTATGTATTTCTGGGCTAGATGCCTCCCTTTGTAGGTACGCAAAGCTATCTAGCCCTGAAGCATAGGAGGCAAATGATGGAGGTGAAAAGCAATGCATTCTGTTAAAACAGTTAGAATACGGCGTAATCACTGTAAATTAGTGACAACCTATCATGTTTTCCTCGGTCTCGTTGGCTATGTTTTCAAGAGAGGAGAAAACAACATACAATGTCAAACTTCTTATTTTCAATCAAGCCATGTTTACGTTTTTAACACATTTGTTACCGAGCGCGCCTTCGATAGTTACAAACGAGAGTTACAAACGAGAATTTTATTTTCGAAATTTCAAATCACGGTTACACCAGAGTCCCTCTGAACTCAATGATCACGTGACCGTTAGGACGCTGACGTCATCAATACACTGGTAGGTCCCCCATCAATGCCGTAACAAGGGTTCAGATCCAAGGTGCTAACACTGGTCTAATAGTTCATAATAATAGAAATAAAACGTAAAATCAGACGGTTGAGGCTGCCGCTGCGTCTAGGCTGCCAGTTTCAACTCCACCAATTAGGAAGCCCACCTCGGCCGATCAGCAAAACATACCATACGTACAGTAGGCATGAGTGGGTGCTTACACTACGTTACAGTTACACACAAATACTCCCATTTGGACAGAATTTCAAGAGCGTTATTCCAATATACTCCGCGGAGGGGTCAATGAGATATCAACACTCGGACACATATGAACAGCTCACATATGTCTGTCTATAATAATAATAATAACCCAGGGGAATGGAAAGCAATGCTGGACAACCACAGCGACAACTTTCTCGCGGTCGCCGATGAAAAAATGACAACAGATTTCCTGCTAAACGTTTCTCTATTAATTAATAGGGGGTTGGGGACTTTTAGAAGAGAAACAAAAAAACCCAGACAAACTATTCGCTAAACAGTTAAGACAATGACTATGTCTGAAACAGACAGACCCACTGTAACAATGACCATTAAATATGACACAGCCAGTAATGTAACACACAGAGTAAGGAGTTAAAGCTTTAGTACTTTTACCTATTAAAAACCACACGTACGCCAGTTGCAATATACAAATCAAATAGCAGAAATTAGAGACAGTAGCAGTGCCCAGCTCATGGTTACGTTACTGTGAAAGGTTCAGAACGGCAGCACACAAGTTGACTGCAACAAAATATTCGAAGAGCACATGTATTGCATGACGTCACACACAGAGTCGTCTGCGATGGGGAAGCGTTTCACTTAGGGAGCTGTACGGCCGCTGTGGACAGGCGTCTGTCGGTACGACGCGAAACCCATACACACTGCACAAATACCGTACAGTAAAAAGGCGATATTTTGTTTTATTTCTGGTACACAATTAAACGTCGTGTATCAGTCTTATAATGCGATAACAATTTCTGATTGATCTTGTGGATTCAAAGTGAAAACGTGCATATGTAGGTACATATAATACAATGACGGCTTCCAGGACTCCCTTTGAAATGCTTTACCATTTATGTCAACTCCGAATTCAAGGGTTAATATATTAGTAGATTAGCAAACTATTGCTTCGACCATCGGCAAAAGCAAAAGCCTTTGACAAACTACGCAAGCCAGCTTAAAATATGTTAAAATATACTCCCTCGCTTCTAGGTGGTTTGAATATTATTGATAAGCGAGTACAGCAACCTTCCCCAACTTTTCTCGCGGTTTTTCGGTCTTACAGACAGCGACCGCCTAACAGTGAACATACTATGGTTACTATACCACACCAGGGAGGGGGGGATGCAGTGGTGCTAGTGCTTCGCGTGGGTCACATGACTGGCTGACTACAAGCAGCGTTAGTTGTGTGGTGCCACAAGGGGGGGTACGCGGGGGGGGGGGGGGGCACGGTACATCATAGGCTGTGGTGGGCACACACACAGAATCTAACAGGCAGTGCACACACACACTTAGCACGTCATCTCCCCTCCCCCTACTCCTCCCCCCCCCCTCCAGCTCAAGCTAATAATCCATACATAGTTAACCTTTATTGTCAACACCCATGGTTCTATAGGCTCATATTTACACACATTTCGACTGGGATCTATCGAACAAGCGCCCAGCAGCACCCCAAGCTTCCTCTATTAAAGAACATGCCCGTGCCCACTATAGATAACTAAAATCTTTAAAATAAATGTTTTCTCTCGCGATGAGACCGTTATTTTCTTTATTGTGAAGGTGACTTCGCTATCAAACTCCCACAAGTCTACGGGTCGATAAGCCTAGATGGGACGCCATGACAGCTGTAAGCCGTGACAGCTGTAAGCCGTGACAGCTGTAAGCCGTGACAGCTGCAAGCCGTGACAGCGGTAAGCCGTGACAGCTGCAAGCCGTGACAGCTGCAAGCCGTGACAGCGGTAAGCCGTGACAGCTGTAAGCCGTGACAGCTGTGAGCCATGACAGGTGGGTAGTGCTAAGCCTTGCATGAGTGAGGATAGTCGCTGTTAAGGCCGACGTCCAGAGATTGACAACACAGCACGTCAAACGCAGTCACATCGCTACAAGGCCCACTGCCTGTGTGTCGAGAGATAGATGGATAGAGGCAAGGGCGCCTCTAATCTATCTAATCCAACCACTCTACAGCAAGAACCTGCACAAGCTTTCAATAGCACACGTAGAGTATATGTATATCATTATATTATATATCTATATATAATTTACACGAATCGACCCTCCTCACCGCTTCCCTATTCTCCCTCCCTCCCTCCCTGCCCGTACAGCCACCCCCCTCCCTCCCTCCCTCCCCCGGAGATGACGGGAGAGTAAGAGCCCACAAGAGTGTGTGGGAGGGAGTGGGGGGGGGCGGTGTGTGGGAGGAGGTTGGCGGTAGGAGAGCAGATGGAGAGGACGGGGGACGGGAGAGAGTTTTGGGAGAGGTGGGTGGCTCGGGGCGGACTGCCCGCGATGGGTGGGCGGGCGGGCGCGTGGGTGAGTGTAGGTGGGGGTGGGGGTGGGGTGGGTGTGGCTGCCCGACCGCCCCGCCCCGCCCCGCGTGGCCAGCTTACCAGTGATACTGCAGAGCAGGCGCAGCGTGGGGGTCTCGCCGCCCTTGTCGTACTGGTTCAACATGCCCTTCTGCGACGCCTTGGGCAGGGGAATGGTCAGGGTGATGGGCTTGTGAAACTTGCGGCGGCGGGGCTCCACCGTCACAATGGGGCTGACGGCCACCCGGTTACCCAGCATCTTCGACACCTGGTCCGGCGGAATGGGCTGAGCCTGGGTGGGGGTAGGGTGGGTGCGGGGGTGGAGGGGGGGGGGGGTGGACGGTGGGGTTTGGAGGGGGTGGTGGCGTGTGGGTGGGGTGATATAACGGGAAGGGCGTCAGATGGGGACATGATGGATGGATGGATGGATGGATGGATGGATGGATGGATGGATGGATGGATGGATGGATGGTGGAGGGGAGGATGGAATAAGGGGATAAATATGGCAGGATGGGGCAGATGGATGGATGGACGGATGTAAGACGGGGCGCGGGGTGGGTGGAGTCGTTGGATGGCAGGGGGGTGGAGGGAAGGGGAACACAGCGAGTGAGTGAAGAAAGAGGAAGAGGGAAAGAAACAAAAACAGCGTCAAAACTATGAAGACTCGGACTGTAGTGACAGCGACCGTCGGCGGGGGCGTGTGGCGGGGGTAGGCGAGGGGGGCAGGGGCGTGGAGGTCAACACGAGCGGGGGGACACAACCATGAGTCGACAAGAGAGCATTGTTGTAGCTGTATTAAAGTTTCCAATCATCGATATATATTTTTTTTGTGGGGGGGGGGGTTAGGTCGAGACGTGGAGGGGAGGGGGACTTGGATGAATGATCGCGTGCGGTAGGTTGGTGCCTACAGCCCCTGCCAGACGGCGCCCTATGAGGACCTGGTGATGGTGATCACGTGACGTGACAAGTCACCGGGAACATCCTAGCTCTACGATATTTACGTCGCACCAGAGAAATGTGTCCGCCACCAAAACCTTCATAATGAATCTTTAAAAGGAAATCAATTTTATGAATATGCTTGATTTTAATTAAATTATTATAGGTTTACTAGCTTCATAGTTATCTGGTGCGACCAGCCTGGAGAAAACCAATGATTAACAACCCAGATACGACACAACCACTAGATGTACACAACGATATGGCACCTCTAGGAGGCAAGCAATGCCAAACACGCATTAATTACCTTTTTTTTTCCTTTTATTAAATTAAAACTTTCTCCTCTGTTTGCATAGATCAAAATCACTTACATTATGAATTTACTGCAATTTTCATTACAAGATTAAATATTGCTGATATTCAATTAATATATTATTTCTGTTAAAAAAGTGTTATATAAAATACATACGGTATGCATAAAATGGCGATCATATTGACCACTGACTTGAAAAGGTATCAGCCATTATGCTCCATGTACAATATGTAGCATAGTGTAAATGTCAAATTGCTAATCCTGTCTTTACCATATTTCACCAGTTACGGCGAGGCGCTTAACCCAAAGTTCAGGGTTCATTTCCAAAAGAAAGCGCCCCAACATTTTTCCCTTTTTTACATTTCATTTCTCCTGTCCTGCCCTGCCCGCCAGCCTGTCTGCCTTACCTGGAGTCCGACCTTGATGTTCTTGGTGAGGGCGCCGGGCGGGAACACGGCCTGCACTTGGGGCACGACGGTCGAGCTGAGCATGCCGCCGTCGGGACCCATCGTCTTCTTCTCCTGACGGATGCGGGTCACGATGGCGAAGTACTGCGGGAAGTCGGTCGTCAGGATCCGGGTGATCCGCTTCTGGTACAGCTCCTCGGCGCTCTCCAGATCTGTAGGGTGGGGGGTGGTGTGGTGGGGTGGGGAGTGAGGTAGGAGCAGGGGGGGGGGGGGGGGGGTAAAATGAATCGTTAATACACTGTCGGTGATTGGTGGTGCCTGACGCCGCCCACTCACCTGGGTTAAGATCTCTGATTGGTCGATGGATGGGTTGTCGTCTCTCATTGGTCGAGGCTTCCGTGTTAGTTCTTATCATTATTATTGCTATCATAATTATTATTATGTAACAATAACTTATTATCAAGGGGTGGTCCGTTGGGGGAGAGGACGCCGAGGATCACTCCAGACACGTAATTAAGGTCAGTTCTCTCTTGTTGTATGTAGGTGCCCAAGTAGGGAGGGTGGTTATTTTTGTCGTGGAGACAGTAGAAGAAATAGAGTAAGATAGAAATCACAGCTCTGCTAGTAGGAGAGATGAGATATTGTCACAGCAGAGAACGTGGTTAGTCACAAGACTAGCTATCAAGGTCGTTAATTAATCAAGGATATATATTTACTTGGAAGTATAACGAAAGTCATAGAGATATAAATCCGAAATTATCATGTTGGCATGCAGCGGCTTAACTAGGAATACTTTTGATAAAAAAGATCCTTAATTACCATGCGTAATTGTGGAGGAACATTCTAGAGGAACTAGCTAGAGTACTAGAGCAAGACCAAAACAATCAATTCCCCGCTCATTTCTGACGTCAATTACCTTATATAACTTAAAGTAAGTCAAAACAGGTAATGGCTTAATTAAGTCCATGAGCTGCCTGATGGCCCTTGATAAAGAATACAAAAGAAGCCATGCAAAAAATAACAGATCATAAAGGTTAAAAATAAAAAGGAAAGGAATTTATTTTTAAAAACAAGCACAACAATTAGACAAATAGCAGATAGAAAACAAAAGTACCTGAAAAATGGTTTCAACAAAAATAGGCCTACAACTGCGAAATTATTGAAGATAGATGTTATAATGATATGAATATATAAGAAAGATTAACCAATAGTCCCCACAAAATGCAATTTAAATATGAATAAACGAAAGCAAGACTGTTTTACCCTTGAACACGAGTCGCAGCAAAAAACTGCTCTCGAAGATTTAAAATATTATTTTAAAAGACATAGATAAATCGGTCAAAGCCAGAAAACGACACCTACAACTAGGCGACGTGCATATCGTATTCCCATTCCAATGACGGTCATTGTAAGGTAGAGATTACACAAACCACTATATTGTTACAGTGGTCACTACGTCACTATGTAATGCGGCATAAGACCAAAATAACACCATGCGTAATCGACGCACACATCGTCATTGGTGAGCATACAATAGGCACATCGGCTGTACACACATTCTACATCAAAATTAGCAGACACGTCACACGGCAAAAAGCATTCACTCATCAATTCATTCATGCGGTGCATGCTGGGAAGGAAATGCCAAGAGCGGCAGAAGCTGGTGGCCTCAAAAACAGCTTGTAAAGTGAACAGAAGCCGGTAAAGTGAACAGAAGCTGGGAGGAGGATAGCGACAGAGACAGGGACAGAGACACAGAGAGATGGAGGAAGTGGAGGAGCCGTGAGCGATGGGGAGATACCCACATAACAGACTGAGAGAGATAGAGAGATTGAGACAAGGAAAACAGAATTTGAGAGAATTGTAGATGAGGACAGATACGTAGACAGTTGTGACAGAGAAAGTCAGACAGAGTTAGAGAAGAGTCGAGGACACTCAGGACTGTGGTTAAGACCGAGAGCGAGATATACTCCTGTACGCTGAGGCAGGCGCGGTGGGTTCAGCATGGAGTAAGATATATAGAGGCGGTGTCATAATGAGTCACAGCAAATGGACACCAGGGTGTGACAACTGGTGTCAGTAGCCCCGTTGGTTCTAGCACAGGACGGGCAGACCATCCCCAAGGCCCATAGCAAGCCACACATACTACCGTCGTCTAGAAGGCTCAAAGATCAAATAGCGGAATACGCAACCGGAAGCGTGATTCATCATTGTAAGCGTTCAAAGCCACCTGGCAGACACACAAATCGATTACCATGGCAACCGTTGTCAGCGATGGCTATAAAAGAAAAACTGAGCTACACTGCCAGGTGAGTATGGCAAAGTATTTCGGGCCGCGACTGAGAGAAATTTACAACCATGGGTAGCCTGATGAACAGGTGTTATTTCAAGAGGGTCCTATTCCTGCAGTTGACGTTGAAGCTGCACGGGTCAATTACGACCAGTTATGGCCTGACACTCCTACTTACGTCGAGGGCGAGGGTGTAATGGAGGGTTTGATGGAGGGTGAGAGGGAGGGTGAGAGGGAGGGTGAGAGGGAGGGGCTGGGAGGGGAGGGGGCGTCAGTACTTACCCTCAGACGACGCAGCCAACACGCAAGGCTGTTAGTACAAACAACATCCGGGCTCAGGCCAAACTTTGGGCCAACACGTCAATGTTAATGACGTCATCCAACCGATGAGAACACTAAAACACAAACCCAACACAGAAGGGACAGCGGCAAGACGTCGACATCGCCGCCGGCGCCATCACAAACACCGGTAATGACGTCACACACACGTAGGCGGTGATGAGGTCATACGCACGCGGGCGGCGATGACGTACGCACGCGGGCGGCGATGACGTCATACACACGCGGGCAGTGATGACGTCACACACATACGCGAATAGTGATAACGTCACACACACACGCGGGCAGTGATGACGTCACACACATACGCGACTAGTGTTGACGTCACACACACAGGCAGAAACGCGGTGATGACGTCACACACGGGTTGCTTTTTTCGCGTCGCGTCGCCGATGGATCGCGGATGGACGGAGGGATGGACGGATGAACGTTCCGACGAGGAGAGGAGAACCGAGGAGAATAAAGGGTGCATGCTCCCACCAGGCACGCTCCAATCAGCAATCACCTTCACCTTCGAAGCTGCCGGCAAGCGCCTCG
The DNA here is from genome assembly GCA_964019135.1 of Arenicola marina. NCBI lineage: Eukaryota > Metazoa > Annelida > Polychaeta > Arenicolidae > Arenicola > Arenicola marina. Next base: position 15,492,175 of record OZ025251.1, on the reverse strand, counting down.
TGAATGGCGTCCTCCGTGGCCTCCATATCGTGCGCGTACCAAGTCTCGCCGTTGTCGCTGCGCAGGATCACGATCTCGCGCTCCTTGCCGCGCAGCGACGCGAAGTGGGGCACCTCGATGATAACGGGTCTGGCGGGGAGACGGGGGGGGGGGGAGGGGAGGCGGGGAGGAGGTAGAGAGAGGGGAGAGGAGAAATACACATATTACAGGCTCATTACCAGTGTGACGACATTAGTGCAATCACTATAAGAGTGCCATGCTTTACATTACACATTACAAGTCGAGAGTATGACACCTGCTATATCTTTACGTCTGCCCAGTTCAGCAAAAGCGTTCACTATATTCATATTAGATTAGTTTCCGATTATAGATAATTCAAAGACTAAATAACTCACTACATGTAAATTCAGGGTCCTTAGATAGTTCAATTTGTCAGCAAACGTAATGCCAAAGGATCCCTTCAAGTTAAGGACCAAGTGGACCGAATGGCGCAAGCTATATAATTGCCCATATTCCTTCCCAGCCCATCGACCTAACAACCTCAGATCGTAGACAGTAGACCGCAGTAGTTACCCCGCGAACTTGGCGCCGACGGGTCCCATCTCGAGCAGGCGGCTGGCCAGGGCCTCGCCCTCCATGATGGGCGGCGGGTTGACCAGCTTCTCCCGCTTCACCAGCTTGCACGTGACCCGGGTGGGCATGCAGGCCTTGCCCGGGGGTACGATGATGCGCACCCCTGAGTGGCGGCACCCCCGCATGGCACCCCCGCGGGCGTCCACCATGAAGCTCACCAGGAAGCTGTCAGAGGGGGGGAGGAGAGGGTGAGGTGGGTGAGAAATAGAGTTGGTTATAGCAATGGTGCTGGGATGTTCTTCATCCCGTTGTCTTGTTTGTTTGTTTAATGGTGAAAGTATAGTAGTAAGATGTGTAGGAATATCAGCGAATTACTTTTAAGTTATGGATAGTTCCTCGAATTATGACATTGGTGATAATGAAAATATGTTCTCTTTTTGTTATATCCACTGCTTCACGCTTTGGTTGACGGATATAAGAATTTGTGGTTAGTAAGTTACAGATTTCTGCACGGAACGCAACAATTACGGTTCGGTTGTGCGACATATCGATGGAATTTATCGCAAAGCAATCAAACCATGACGAACATTGAATTAAATGCTTGCATTAAAGCAATAATTAAACCACAATGAACAATAAATCATATGATCTAATGTCTAACATTTAATTAACTTTGTACTAAATACCACGACTACACGTTTTCGGTGATTTTTATCTACCTCTGAAATACAAATTACAGATGACCACATATAAACTAAGAAAACACAATCAATGGACAAACTGAACGAACCGATAGAATCCCCCACCCCCTGCCCCCGTCCCTTCCTCACGGCAAGGCGAGAAATGTAGTTTGTCATAAATAAACATCTATGCCAACAACAACAACAGAAGGGTGAGTGATTTTAAGGCGTTTAACAGGCGTTGAGTAGGTTCATCCGTGCAACAATATACTAGTATAAACATATGTCAATATTTATGCTGTAAGATCCTACCCCTAGCCCCCCACAACTGAAGATTGTCGTTAACATGTTAATCGGAGACATCAACATGACCTAGCATGCAACGCGACAATCCCGGCGACGATATTACCCATCATGCAACGCGACAGTCCCGCCGACGACATTACCCATCATGCACCGCGCCACACCCGGCACACGACAGTCAACGACACTGAGCGACACGCGGGTTACGACTATCACACCACAGCGGTTCGTTACCTTCTCCACTTGAGCTTCCTACAAGTCGGGGACAAAGAGAAAGCATTCCAGAGGGGGAGAGAGGAAGGGTGGTGGCAGGCGATCACCAAGTTAGTACTTTAAACCACAAGGGGCGATAGACACGCTAAAATCACATGCCGTCATTTTTGCTATAGTATGATCCGTGTTCCAGGTCTAGAAACAGTAAATCTGCCTGCGGTATTGCTCACGTATTACTCAATCATCAGTCGGTGACATACTTACACTAGATATTGTGTGACTTTAAAATATGGCCCATGACTTATGTTTTAGCATATGGTCAAGTGCTTGGATTAAAAGCGATGGCCGCTAGGGCAATCTTCTTCCAGCAGATGGCGCTACGTTATCAGGATGAATAAACTTCAATTCAGGCCCTTGTATTACTAGGAAGAGGCTGTGCCGTCATTCTCACTCAGTCATTTTACAAATCACCGTTGTACAAAGAAGAGCGGAACAACATCGTGTACGAAATGCTGGAGGAAGCTGGGGAGAGGAGGTTTGATAAGCAGAAATGGTTTTAATAGTGGAGTCCGTTGTATACGCTAGGATCGTAATCAGTATTATACTTAGTGCCACACAAATGGCGCGATATTGCTACAGGACCATGCTAAATTCTGATAAAGTATGAACACGGGGAAGGAGTAGGTGAACATGGGCGATAATAGGGAATCAGTCGTCAAGGTGTGTTAGGACAGCTCCAAACCATTCCACTAGTAGCAAGCAGGGATCATGGTTAATCTTTTTTCTAATGGCTTCACACCGGGGTGGTAGCAACACCCACACTGAAACACCTTAATAGCCCTTTTTATTAAATAAGACACCCATAATTATCGAAATTTATATATCTTACCCACATTGAAACCAAAGCCAGTCACGATTTATACATAAACCATTTCAAGCGGCGCCCCCCCCCCCTCACGGCGGCTCACGCCTACACCGGCGGCCGATAACATTACCCCTCCCAGCGACACCCCTTCCCTGACAACCCCCTGACGCCCTTACTTACCCGGAGTAGACGGGGTGGCGGTCGATGGCGATGTTGTCCGGGTCGAAGCTGCTGGCGAAGGAGACGCCGCTGTAGGTCGAGTCGTACATGGTGTCGCCACGCGAGTCCTCCGAGATGGCCTTGCTGGGGGGCACCGCATACCCCGCGTAGTGCTGGGGCGCCGCGGCCGACTGCAGGCGCTCCTCCTGCAAGCCAAACCAACCGCACGCGACGTCACTTCCGGTTTAGTTTAGTACATATCTCTTATGGCGACACTTCCGGTTTAGTTACATATAGATCATATGGTGTCACTTCCGGTTGCCATTACATGTACCATATAATCACTTCCGGTTAGGTGTATATATCATATGGCGTCACTTCCGGTTGCCGCTAGATGTACCATATAGCGTCACTTCCGGTTGCTGTTACAGGTATCATATAGCATCATTTCCGGTTTAGTTACATATATCATAGGGCGTCACTTCCGGTTTTCGTGATATGCCACATGGCAAGACTTTCCGTTACCAAGATCATATGTCGTCCTTTCGAGTATCGGTATATAGCACTTCTGCCTTCATTATACATGATCTCTTCGCATGCGTATCGCATTGCCTCAGTTCTGGTTCGTTCCTCATACATATCATATGGAATTACTCCCTGTTTTCTTGCCGTCTCGTTGCTGGTTGAACCCCCTTTGGCCACCCTTTCGTAACGGATAGCTTATAGCCAAAAGTTAGCCCCATAGATACCGGTTACTAGGTATTACTAAACATCTCATAATGACATCTAACATCTACAAAATATCGACATTTCGTTCCATAATATCGCATCATATTTCTTACAGGTACTCGCGGTGCATATATTGCTCAATATCATTTAATATCATCGCTATCCCGACATATTGAATATCCCCACTCGTCCAGTCGGTCACAGTCCATGGCTGTCCGCTGTCCACACGCTGTCACACCACGGCAGCGTATAGCAGAGGTATATACCCATCGGGCGAGCACTGACCCAGACACGGAACACCTCGGCAATATCCTTCATGGCGATGGTATCCTTAGGTCTCTTGAATGCGACAGTGAGTAGAGAGGAGAAGACGCCAACTTCTGACCAGCACCAGGACCAGCGCTACCCCTCTGTGAACACGGGTGGCTATTGCCCAAGCGTGTGGGGGCGGGGGCGGGGAGATCACGGGTGGGGAACCAGAGCTAAACCCCTGTCCTATTGCCCAAAGGGGTGGGGTCTGTCCGCTGATCTCTATTGTTCAGTGCCACGAGAGAGCACGTCCCGAGGTAGGGCCCTCATAATAATAATAATAATAGTAATACTAGTAACGGAGAATGTTGTAGTCTAAAAGGTCGATGATAAAGTGGCGGCGGGGAGCGGGGCAGGGTGCTGTGAGGGAGGGAGAGGGGAAAGGGGAGGGGTAGGTTACTGGGCAGCGTGCCTCGGTAGCGCGGTAAAATATTTGAACGTCTGTCCGAACTTTGTCCCCATGTGGGGTCACCCCACCAAGCGCTCCACCCCACACCCCACCCCCACCTTCAACCCCAACCGCTTTATAACCCAGCCCCTCCGCTATACTATCAGGTAGAACTACTCGATGCATGTCGAGACTAGGTCAGCGTCCATACCGTCGGGTCAGCGGTCACATTTACCCGTTCCCGCCTTGCTTGTTATTAGTTTGTATTTTACTGGCATTATCCCGTTCCCGCCTTGCTTGTTATAAGTTTGTATTTTACTGGCATTATCCCGTTCCCGCCTTGCTTGTTATAAGTTTGTATTTTACTGGCATTATCCCGTTCCCGCCTTGCTTGTTATAAGTTTGTATTTTACTGGCATTATCCCGTTCCCGCCTTGCTTGTTATAAGTTCGTATTTGACTGGCTTTCTTCTTGACGTCGAAAAAAAGTGGCGTTAACATTATCTCCCGAGATGAAGGCGGCTCCAGGCCGAAGAACATCGACGAGTGCTTTGTATATGACTATACGGATTGACTTATTATAACTTTGCCACTTTTGACAGTGTTCTACAATTCCCCGGGCCACACGCTCCTCTCGAGGACAAGCGGCCGACAGCCACAGCATCTAGCCGAGCCATGCAACATAAGTACAACATTGACACTCACTTGACAATCCATACACAGCTCTACATACATATGTATATGTAACCGACTATTATACGAGACTAACAATCCACTACATGTGTGCCACCAAGGTCAAGGCCGGTGAGACCGCCACCAGAAGAAGACGTACAGTTGCGGAACGAACCGGAGTGGTGCAAGTGGGGTGGGAGGGGGCGGGGGCTTAATGGTCTCAGAGGGTTAAAGTGTTGATATCCATCAAATATTACCCCGGGCCTAATTAGTTAGTTACAGGGGCGATAACAGATCATTACAAGGGGCAAGTAAATTACAGGAGTGACACCCGACCACTACCAAGGGGCCAGTAAATTACAGTGTCATTAAGTTACAGGGGTGATACCTGACCACTAACGTGGCCAGTAAGTTACAGGAGTGATACCTGAACACTACCTGAGGGCCAGTAAATTACAGGAGTGACACCCGACCACCGCCAGGGTCAGTAAGTTCGTGGGGTGACACCCGACCAGCGCCAGGGTCAGTAAGTTACTGGAGTGACACCCGATCACCGCCAGGGTCAGTAAGTTAGTGGGGTGATACCCGACCATTACCATGTTCAGTAAGTTACTGGGGTGACACCCGACCACGGCCAGGGGGCCAGTAAGTTCCTGGGGTGATACCCGACCAGCGCCAGGGGGCCAGTAAGTTCCTGGGGTGATACCCGACCAGCGCCAGGGGCCAGTAGGGCGCCCCCGTGTGGCGTTGACATCCTTGACGTTACCTGGGCCTCGAAGACGGGGATTTCCTCGACGGGGTACTCCTCGATGGGCGCCGAGGGTTCGCGCACGACGTGCGAGTCGTTGGGGTCCTGCGCGAAGGACGTTGACGTGGTGCTAAAGCGCTCCGGCCCGTACATTGAGGACGCCGTGCTAAAGCGCTCAAAGAACTGAAGGTCCCTATCGTCCTGATGGCGTATATACAACAAAACAAACAAACAAAACAACATAGAAAGGCGGCCCACTACGTACACAACAAAACAGATACATACTGCCGTACGCAGGCACGGGGGTGAGAGAGTGACGGTGGGGGCACCATCCAGCCACGTGGAGAGACGTTCCACATAACACGATTTAAAGTGTTTTCATGCAGGGGTAAAGACTAAAAAGTGCCAACTAAATACTGACAGTACGGTATATATATATATGCATACTAAATAAGTAATATGCATTACACATAAAGAAATATACCAAGTCACATTATATAAATATATATAAACTATCTACGAAGACGTAAAAACAGATAACAGATAATGGAATAATAATACTACAGCCATTAAACGCGACATACTGCTTAATGCAAAATAAATCCTCAGATTTTATGACTATGAGCCGGTGATGATTAAATGGTGATTGATGATATTATATTAGGATATAATACGGGATCACAAGCTTTAATGGCATAATGGGAATAGAGTCAACAGGAGAACCATAAAATTAATAATATTTCAGGAATTCGAGGAAAAACTATTGTTATTTCGTACGTAACTGGGGCTTACATGCGATTGAAATGTGATTGGAATTTCAATATTGCAGCGAAAGAAGCCGAATATTTTCAAATAACGCAGGCACGGTTCATGTTTAAATCTAGCCACAACGATAGGCTTCCAGAATTATGATTATTAAGCATTTTAACAAAAGTTAGTTCTGCAAAATGTTTGCAAACCTATTATAAGATGACATGCATCTACCTCAGAGTGAACGGCGAGACGAATGAAAACATTCGGCGAATAATACAAACAAACAAGACATCAGAAACTAAATAAAATTTTCCATTATCAAACAATGTGGTGAGCCACAACATAAGGTAAACGACACCACGACGTGCAATAGGCCACCAGGGGTCTACGGACATGAAGGACGCTACAAGGGACGACTACAAAGGTCATCCACGAGGGAATTGTGGGCGAGGTCTGGCCATCGACAGGGGGCTCCACCGGCTCCACCCAGAACCCGACATGGCAACGGACTGCATGGTTCTATCTACCCGGCAGTGACGGAGCGGTAGCCATGGTAAGGCGGAGGGATGAGGCGGGGAGGGGGGGTGGCTCTCGGGGTGAGGTCGAGGTGCCTTACCTTGACCGGGCTGAGGGAGTCATCCTGCAGTTTGTAGTCATCGTCGGGCAGGTACTGATAGGACTGGTCTCCTATCAGCGTGTCCTCTCCTGGGTATGGCAGATAAACGCGGTTAAATGGCGGCATACAACGCATGGGACAAGGCAACAAGCAAGGCAAGGCAAGGCTAGGCAAGGGTAGGCAAGGGTAGGCGAAGCGAGACAGGATATCAGCCACAGTAACAAGATGGCTGGACAACCGCTCCACGTGAAAACAACTTATATACAATGGCACTGAACTGCAATAATAGAAGGAAACAGTATATTTATTTGAACAAGAATTTTCGAGGTGATGAAGTCGCAATGGCAACTAACATCCAAGGATTCTTTATCGTCAATACCCAGTGCATTACTGTATTTATATATATAGACAATGTAAGTCGTTGCAAATATGTCATACAGGATTTGTTCGACTTCACACACAAGACGGTGTTTCCGCAGCACACAGGGGAAATGAACCGCTAGAACCCAACTTTAAGCAGACATGCCATTTTTGGGGGAGTTACAGATATGTAGGCAGCAGAAAACAGATCCACTGGCAATGCTACCGAAAGGGAAAGCGTTGACACACACCCCAAGCAGCAAACTCGTTGCCACACATGTTGATAGCGTCAATATAGATAATAAATTAAATCCGTTTCAACGAAGGTGAGAAGTCTAGATGGGGTGAAGAGAGCCCAGTCAGAGTTTGGAAAGCCGTTTTATTGTTACAAGATACTATTACTGTCACGGGCACTTGCGATTGGATGCATTACATTAAATCCCAGACCGAGTAGAGAACGAACATTCAAGAGAAACGCGAGGTTTCACCAGAGGTGAGCGGAATTATCTATAAGAAGAATTTCATTAATGGGCAAATCACCGCAGACTACAATGTAATAATAATCATAAGAAGCGAGTTAAATGCAGTAGCAGCAACAGCGGCAGCACCAGGAGATCCTCATCAGAGGCGGCTGCTTCAGAATTATATTTTTGCCAGCATCCACACGTGATTGTTCACTGTAAGAGAAGACAGTCACTCCACAGAGGCATAAACCCAGGCAAACCCCCAGGCAAAACCCTAGGCAGGCAGGCAATCCAGGTAAAACCCAGGCAACCATTCATGCGCTGATTGGGAAGAAAAAAAACAAGAACATAGAGGTAGAGTAAATAAAACCGCGGACACACGAGCCGCATAGGTTTGTTTGTTAGTCGCTGCTCAAATCACGCGTCAATGCAAACGGTGAGTGGGCGATAATTGGGAAGATGGGAACCACCTGGGCGTGTGAAGGTGGTCCTTAAGGGTGACAGACCCTTGCCGTCCTCTATGCTAGCTGCAATGGAAACACAGGGATTGGTCATTCCGTGCCACAACACGCGTCTAAACAGGCTGCAATCAATCACTAGGTCAATTAGGTACAAACCTACCGTCCTAGGAACCACCTAGGGGTCTAAGTACCACTTAGGAGCCTAGACACCACCTAGGTGCCTAGACATCACATATGAAGCATATAAGTGCCTAGGAACCACCTAGACGCCTAGATACCGCATATGTGCTCATAAATAATATCATCAATGTGCCTAGGACTCGCCTAGGTGCCTAGTTAACCGCCAAGAAGAGGGCGCCACGTGCCGGGGGAGGCGTGTGGCGGTCAAGGTCACGGGTAAAGCCATACCTCGGGAGGAGGCAAGAGCGCAGACGGTTTGGACGGAGAGGAGTAGAGAGAAAAGAAAGTCGTAGTCGAATGAAAGGCATTCAAAGTAAGAAGAAAGCCAATTTAATATCAGTTCTTTTGGAAGGTTTCAGTAAGAAAAGAAAGTTTTGAAAACAGATACTGTTAATCTGATATCGGTGTCGCTAAATAGAAGAAAAAACAGTCCGATACACCTCTGCAGTCAGAAACCATTGACGAAAAAAGAAAAATCCTTGCCATAATATATCGCACTAGCCTGTCCCAAATAATGATCAAAGGAGACAACACAGTGACACATAGGATCGGTGAGTCAACCATTCTATTACTATTACTACTAGAATGGCTAAATTGACCAGTCTGTCATCATAATAGATTTTTAATTAATCTGGGGATAATCATCTCGTAGCAGGCATCAGTCAGGGATTTATCTTAACAATCTGATGTAATCGGTTCGTATCATGTGGCAGTCAGGGCTTCCGTTTAACAATCTGGCGATAATTACTTCACCAGGCAGCACTAACGGGTGTCAGTCAGGTCATCTTGTGATACTGTCCGAAAGCTGGCAGAAGGCAGAGCGTCCCCTAAACTTAAACCGTACCATTAACCAGAAACTCCTCTATAAGATACCAGAACGACAATTTGTCGAAAATGTAAAAAAAAAAAAAAAAAAAAAATCTGCAAAGAAATACGCCTACCAAAACAAATCAAATCACCCCACGGGATTGGGATGAGACGAGAATTGGATGCATGCAATGTGAAATCAAACAAATCGGGACGGAACCATCGATAAAAAAAATAACTAACATCACCAGCGCGGGGAGAGGTAATGACGTACAAAGTACGCGGGGGACGGGGGGCGGGGAGCCAACCAGTAGAGAGGAAAACACACACAACACAAGCGTCGCCTTGTCACGTGACGGTCATGTGATGGCACGGCCAGGCGTGGCGTGGCGCGGCGTGGCAGGGACTTACTGTCTTGGAAGAGGCTATCGCCCTCGAAATACGGGAGGTAGACATGTTGCTCAGAAATGGGCCGGCCAAAGACAGGTGAGGCAGGAAGCAAGTCGTCCCCTGAGCGGCCCGGGACGGCAGGAGTCAACCGGAACATGGTATTAGTAGAGAAACAGGAAGCGGAGTCCCGGGTTCCAAGACCAGCAACCGACAGCAGTATCATCAAAAATATTAATTTTTTATATGTATTTTGTATATAAATAAATTGCTGTAATTTGTATATAAGCTAATATATAAATGTGCAGTATATATGTAATTTTGAATACAAAAAAATTATGTATATATGTTATTTTATATGTAAATAAATCGATGTATATATGTGTTTTTGATCCATCAATATATCCATGTATAGATGTATTTTAGCATATAAGATCTAAATAGATTTATATAAATAATTTGCAAATAAACGCATAGATGTATATATGTTACTTTGCAAATAAATGGATGAATATATGTAAGTGTATATATAAAAAAATCGTGTAGAGAACATACAACACCTAGTATCAACCAGGGTTATATTGTGTATCATCGGTAATCATTTGTATATAATCATATAGAAAACAATTAATAGTTGAAAAGCAAAAGGAAAGCTGTACAAGAATCTTGTAAAGATATAAATTAAATAGTCTAAAGGTTAACCAAAAAAAAAGAGACCGATTGTCCGTTTGTCAAAACGGAGAAGAGGAAAAATCCTTCCTTCCCATGGAAATGATTGCATTACGATCATATAAGTCTAAGATACCATCCAATATGTTCCATTGAATATAGTAGGAACTTTCATTCAGACTATTTTTACAGAATAAAATTGTCGGTTTGACTGGTTAGTGATAAATCCAATGCTGGATATTTCAAGGTGACAAGCACCATGCACGGGGGTCATCTAGCATCAAGATGCGCGGGGGGTGGGGGGGAGGTAGGGGGGACAGGGGGTGGGGGTAGGTAGGGGTGGGGATGGGGGTGGGTCGGACCGTGCCTTGGAACAGTCCTAGCCCACCCTTCCACCCTCCCTTTCCCTGGCGGGTTTCACACGGAACACACGCCAGCCAGCTAAGCGGGTTCAGGTGCCAGATACAATCCCAAGCCAGGATGTAGGGAACGAACGCGAACAAATCCAGGTCATTATTTCGCACATCCGATCCAGAGGTTTAGTAGCGAAGTTGGGTGGAGTCGATGCTGCTCAGCCATTGCAAGATTGTAAGGTCGGTAACAGGTCGTGGTGCAGGTGGCTGGGTGGGAGTGCTGAATAGTAGGGTGGGGTGGGGTGGGGTGAGGGTGCTGGAGAGTAGGGTGGCAGGGAGAGAGGGCTGGTGATTCTTGGTCATGGACAGTCGACGTCGTGTATGCGTTTTCCATGGTCACGAACAACATTACAACCAATCGGTGGGCAGACAGGCAGGGCAGGGAGGGGAAGGGAAGATAAGGTAACGGGAGAGGGAGAGGGCAGAGAGAGGGAAGGTACAGCCAAGGGAAGGGAGAAAATAGGTAGGCAACAGGGGAAAAAAGAGGACACGAGAGGTACTCAAATGAACAAAAACAGGCCGTGACGACTATTTGATGAAAAATAAACGAGCTAAGAGGCACGGGTAACAGTGGGAACCAAAGTAGTTCTAAACTGTTCATTTGGTTTCATCAACACCTACATGGTAAACAAATCATACGTGTACAGTAGGAATCTGACAATTTCAGACGATGACATTCGAGTTAAAAACCAACCACACTCCAGAAGCACAGTATGCATGACACTTGGTGCGTCAATAATACACAAAACACTACTCCCTGTGTTGACATATACCCAATTATACGCCATCTTAGAAACCTTCACCCGCTTTTCAAAAACAAAAAACTTTCTATCATTACATCCTTCACTATTTATTATTAATAAAAAATACATAATATACATATATCCAAAATGTTGCCCCCTTCCCAATACACAAATACCAAATATACGGTCGGTATAGTTGGTTGGTTGTATATTTAGGACGTGTTAACCACTTTTGGTCATATCGCGTCAATGGGAAGGGAGAGTGGAGCCATGTCCCCGGGGATAACCCCCTACTCTTTGCGAAGAAGGACATGAGATCTCTATCCTGCGACCACACACGATCAGTATAGTTGGTCATCTATATATATATATCTACATATATACGCATGCGCACAGGCCCCGGTCTCACCTCCTTCATCCTCGGAGTCGGTCATGAGCGTCTCCTGCATGGTTTCCGGGGAGACGACCTTGTACTTCTCGTCGGTAGGGGGCGTGGCCGTGACCTCGGTCACGTTCTTGAGGACCTCCACGACGGAGATGTAGCCGAGTTTCTGAGCGATGGACAGCGGGGTCTGGCCGTTCTGGAAGGGACGGGACAACGGGACGCTCACATCACTATGGAAACTGGACGCTCACATCACCAGGCAACGGACGGTTTTGCAAAGTTCAAGAATAGTCCACTGTGGTTGGTATCACCAGGCAACGGGACGCTCATATCACGTGACGGGACGCTCATATTACCACGCAATGGAGGATTTCGCAAAGTTCAAGAATAGTCCAGATGGCGTTATCAAATTATAAGAACTGATTTACGCGGGTCAACTTCCTATACTGTGTTCCAGCCATATGGAGAAAAATATATATTTTTCGGGTATAATTTAAATAAAATCATTCATTTTAAATAGACTCTTCTATTCTCCAGGGGGTGCGATTTAATTTATCTTGATAGAAAAAAAAGAAGATAACACCAATACATTTCCCAGAAAATATTATCTCTTAGCGTGAGGCGGATATTTGCAAAGTCATCTTCTAACACGTGTAAGTTCACGTACAAGCACCACGCGTATGTATGTATGTATGTATGTATGTATGTATGTATGTATGTATGTATGTATGTATCGATCAACACAATAAAAGTAAAGTAGAATCCATCTTTCGCGAATTAAATATGAAGCAAATTGGCACTAAATAGGATGAACACTTGAATTTGCAAGAAAGTCCAAACATAATTAACATGCGTAACATCTTTCCGCAAAAAGGCACATACTTTAAGCCTTCGATAGTTTGTTGCTGTAAGATTATGCAGATTGGGTAACGTCATTGCGTAAACATTGCGGAGACGTTTGCAATGTTGCTGTAAGGAACGTTGTGTAAACGTAGCAATGACGTTGTGTGAACGTTGTGTAAACGTCGTGTGGTGAAAGTTGCGGGGAAGTCGCGTAAACATTGTAATCATGTTGTGACAAGGTTGCATAAAAGTTGTTGGGACGTTGTGTAAACGTTGTAGGGATGTTGTGGGGACGTTGTACGCACGTTGCTGACGGTGTTGGGCGATGCCTTGTACTTCAGTAGAAGGTTGATGACCAGCACGTGTCCCTGTTGGGCAGCCTGGTGCAGCGGGGTGTAGCCAAGCTGTGGGGGGGAGGGGGGTGCAGCAGAATAGTCAGTCATGGAAAATAACATAACTACGGACACACTGCAGACGCGGAGACAACATGCTCTTGCAATAATTGTAGGCGACTCAAACTGGAATTCTATTTACGTAATAAATATCTTGCACAAATAGAGACAAATAAAATATACCATACTGTATAAAGAGACAAAACCAATTTGGGGTTAATTACAGTGTAATTTAGTCTACTATGTATTCCTATGGGCCCTTGTGACAACATTAGAAATAAAAGGGGGTTGTCAACAAAATATAACCATCATAAATATTGGTAGAAGAGCGCCATTGTGATTAAGCTTGCCGTTGACTTCAATGGGGAAGGATAAATAAAGCCTAAGCTAATATAATCTGATCTTACCTTGGTCGTGGAATTGACGGAGGCGTTGTGTTCCAGCAGGAACCGAATCATGTTGATCTGACCGAAGTGGCAGGCCGTGTGCAGTGGAGTGTAGCCAGCCTGTCAACAACACACGAGGCACATCAACTCACAATCGACAGCAACTCACCGACCGGAGTATTGATAACTCGCACAGCTATGGTATGCAATAACTCAAAAGTTTGATATAATTTAAAGGAAACCGCCAGCCTGGTCGCTAACGCTGCTTTACCGATTCACATAATGCCCAAGTGTCTATCCTTAGAATTACCGAGTTTTCCGTCCTGTCTGTAGCTCACAACAAAATTTAGCCCGATTTCGCCGCTCAACCAGGCGGCAGCCTTTTGTGTAGGTGTGTTCGCGATTGACCAATCAGGAGGCGATAATCTAATTAGATTCAAACCGGAAATGACGCCAACCGTGTGAGCAGAACAATAGCGCGTGATCATCGCCAATATAAAGAGCCGCGGGACAGAGACAATCGTTACAAGAGATATATCAATATGTTTTTTTCCATGAACCCCTAAGATCATGATCAACTGCGCGGCTTGGAACTTGGAACGACACCTCCCCCCCACCCCCCTCCCCCCCTCCCACGACTCTCCCAGCTTCCTCCAGACCCCGGCGACAACCCTCCCCCCCCCCCCCCCCCCGACTCTTCCAGCTTCACCTTGACCCCGGCGACATGCACTGACCTTGGTCTGGGGGTCGATCTCGGCGTCGTACTTGACGAGAATCTCGGCGACGGGCACGCGGTCCTCCTGGGCGGCGAGGTGCATGGGCGTCAGACCGTTCTTGGCGCGACAGTTGACGTCGGCCTTGTGTTCCAGGAGCAGCGACACCATGTCGGTGTGGCCCTCCTGGGAGGCTAGGTGCAGCGGCGAGAACCCGTTCTGTGGGCAGAGCAAAGGTGGAGGGTGAACGATAGAACGGCCCCCTAGAGGCAGACACGGGTGGGGTTCCCGGCCCCCCAGAGGCAGACACGGGTGGGGTTCGCGGCCCCCCAGAGGCAGCCCCCCCCCCCCCCCCCAGAGGCCGACACGGGTGGGTTTCGAATCCACAACCTGTTAGTTTGCAGTCAGCAGTCGGAATCAATATAATAATGGTGCTTGCCTATTTATTGTTGTATCATGTACAATAGATGGATTACCATTGCAAATCGCCTTGCACATCACCAGTAGACGTTATGTTTATATTATCAAAAACTGTAATTAAATATAAGAAATTTGAATTGTTTTTAATCATGCCATTCATATTCATAACCTCTGAGGTGGGGGAGGGGGCTTACATTGGACTCGGCTTTGGGGTTCGCCTTATATTCCAACAGGGAGGGGGCGATGTCAGGCTGTGGGCGAGCGGGGAGGGGGCTTACCTTGGACTCGGCGTTGGGGTCAGGCTGTGGGCGGGCGGGGAGGGGGGATTTATCTTGGGGTCAGGCTGTGGGCGGGTAGAGAGTGGGGCTTACCTTGGACTCGGCGTTGGGGTCCGCCTTGTATTCCAACAAGGAGGTGGCGATGTCCATCTGGTTCTTCTTGGCCGCGATGTGCAGTGGAGTGTATCCATTCTGTGGGAGAGAGAGAGAGGGCGGTGAGAAAGGGGAGATAAGAGAGTGGATGAAAGAGGCCGCGAGATAATTATTTTGGATATTATCACATTGGAAAACCGAGCTTTCTAACCCCGATCTGCCAGACTGAGCATTCTCGACTTGTCACTAAAGACAGACTTGACAGTGAAATTGGAGGGTCACTTTGCCGGTGACATTGACAGTGACCTTGGCTGTTACTTCGGTTGTGACCTTGACGGTGACCTTGATGGTGACCTTGACGGTGACCTTGACGATGACCTTGGCCGTGACCTTTAATTTAACATTGACCCCCGCTTACCTTGGCCTTGGCGTAGGGGTCGGCCTTGTTCTCCAGCAGGAGGAGTGCCACCTGGGGGTGGTTGTAGTGGGTAGCCACGTGCAGCGGGGTCAGCCCATTCTTGCCGGCGGCGTTGGGGTCGGCCTCGCGCTGCAGCAGCAGGCGCGCCACCTTCACGTTGCCGTACTTCGAGGCAATGTGGAGCGGCGTGAACCCCTTCTGTAAACAGCAACAGGAAAGGTACATAAAATGTTCAGCTGCACCGGAAATGATCAGGGTCTCAATTCTTGAGGTGAAACCCTTCTGTAAACCGCAAAGGAAATGTACATACAATGTACGGCTCCACAAATGAACAGTACAAATACAGATTACAGTCCCCTCTACCTCCCCCCCCCCCCGCCCCGCCCAGCCTCCCCCTCTCCCCGTACCTTGGTGGTGAGGTCGTGGCGGGCGCTGTGGTCCAGCAGGGCGGCCGCCACCTCCTCGTGGCCCTCCTTGGCGGCGATGTGTAGTGGCGTGTAGTGGTCCTTGGTGGCCGCGTTGGGGTCGGCGCCGTGCTGCAGCAGCAGTACCACGTTGTCCACGTTACCCAGGCGCGAGGCGATGTGCAGCGGCGTCTGGTCCTCCTGTCGACACAACGTTAAGGCAACGTTAGTACAACGTTAGTGCAACAGCCACACAAAGCGTCAACATAACGTTCATACAACGTAATATAACGTTAAGACAACGTTAACATCACGTGGCCTGGCATTAATACAACCAAAATAACGTTAAAACAACATTCCCAGAACTATGGCGTTAATACAACTAACTTATAATACACAGGTTTCCCATTTACAGACTTGAAAACAGGCTTGGTTTGTTGTATATTCGGGACACTTTAACCACTTTTGGTCATAACGCGTTAATGGGAGAAAGAAGGGAAGAGCGGAGCCATGTCCCTGGGGGTAACTCCTTACTCTTCGCGAAGAAGGAGATGGGATCTTTACCCTGCTACCACACAGACATGGCCACAGCGGGGCTCGAACCACCGATCCCCGTGCCGTTAGGCTCTCAGGTGACCAGAGCGCTCTAACCCACTGAGCTACCGGGCCGGCTCCCGCACGGCGGGCGGGCGGCGTGGAGAGCGGACCACGTGACCTACCCTGGCCTTGGCGTCGACGCTGGCGCCGTTGCGCAGCAGGATGCGCATGATGTCCGTCTGGTTGGCTCTGGCCGCCAGGTGGAGCGCCGTCTCGCCGCGGACGGTCTTGGTATCCGGGTTGGCGCCGTGTTGGATGAGGAGGACCACGATGTTGAGGTGACCCATGAAACTGGCTACGTGCAGGGGGGTCAGGCCAGACTGGGGGGGGGGGGGGAGAAGGGCGGAGACATGGTTAACATTTTCAGTATGACAAGGTGCAAGAATTGTCTAAACAGTCGAAGTTTTGATTCGTACATGCGAAAACAGATATATTAGTGGTGACGTCACTACCGTCAACAAATATTTGTAAACAACTTACGAAGTGATATACCCGTCAACCGTGCCACTCACTCTACAATATCGCAACTGATAGTGTTGTCGGTTGACTTTCATTAATTATTTACATTATGTTCAACATATCAGTGCATTAGTAAGCGTTTTCGCCGGCTGCAGTCGCGCCTACCTCTGTGGTCGCCTCGATGCTGGCCATGTACTTAAGGAGTAGCTCCACCACCTTAATCCGATTCTTCTTGCACGCGATGTGCAGTGGGGTGAATCCGTTCTGCAACAGACACACGGGCAGACAGACGTCAGACACCAGTTTAAACAAGTCTGATGCGACAAATCCGATACGACACGTCTGGTTCGACAAATCTGATTTGACACGTCTGATTCGAAAAATCTGATTTGACGTCTGATTCGACAAATCTGATTTGACGTCTGATTCGACAAATCTGACTCGACAAATCTGATTCGACAAATCTGATTCGACATAGAAGATTCCATATCACGCCTTAATGTTCATAACTCCGATTGGGCAAATCTGATTCGACACCTGATTCCACCAATTTCATCCATAAGTTAGTCGTCAGCATTCACACGATTACACTTCATCTCAACTTACTGGGAATGCCTCCTCACCTAGCCACACAGGGCCTGCCTTGTACCGTCTTAACCTCGTGCATTTATATACACTGGGTGGACTCAGACACGTCCACATCAGCTCAGCAGAGCATTAGTTACCGGTAACTATCCAATAATTAAGACAGAATAAAGTACGAGACAGTATCTCCAAATATCCAAACAATTTGAACAATGCTACCATAAGATGAACGGGTGGACTGCGTAGACGGGTGAGGGGTGGGAGAGGGATGTGGGGGGGGGGGGGGCGGTGGGGGTGGGGCACTCACCAGAGCACGGGAGTCCACCGTACACTTCTTGTCCAGGAGCAGCTTGGCGGTCTTTACGTTGCCGCAGTGGGCAGCCACGTGGAGGGGAGTCAAGTAATCCTGCAAACCACCGACAGAGGGCGACACCATCATGTGTTTTGTCAATTACACCATTATGGCTGTCAATTACATCATTACGGCTTTTGTCAATTACACAATTCGATTTGTTAGCAATTATTACATCATTAGGGCTTTTTTTACGTACAACATTGTGGCTTCAGCTAAGAAAAACAGTATAGCAGTATTCAATTGAAGTTCTATGTCGCACCACTGCCTCAGTGATACATATAGATAGCCCAACATTACAGCTATTTAACGAAAGGAACGCGGCACTTCATTTTCCCATTATTATTTCTCTCGCGTGGCGGCGCCCTGTACCAGAGAGAGCGCGCGCGCGCGAGAGAGAGAGGCGGAGAGCCCCGTGCGGCCGTGGCAGAGCGCGCACTCACCACGGTGACTTCGTCGATGGGCGCCTTGTGGTAGAGCAGGATCCTGGCGCAGTCCACGTGGTCGCCCTGGGCGGACATGTGGAGGGGGGTCAGGCCGTTCTTGGTCTTGGAGTAGACGGGGGCCCCCTTCTCGAGCAGCACGTCCACCACCTGGTCGTGGCCGCTCCGAGCGGCGCAGTGCAGCGGCGTCAGGCCATCCTAGAGGGGAGGGGGGAGGAGGAGGGCCAGGGAGGGGGGGGGGGGGGAGGCGGGGGTGAAGAAGAGGGGTAGAGCGTTAACCAAGCTAGATGCCGTATTTTAACGCCACGGGAGAATACGAAGGTTAAGTAAAAACTAGATTTTCAGAATGCACAATTACATGTTTATTTGCGGTAAGTTGGTTGGGAAGGCGAGAAAATGACGGTAAATGGCGAGAGTGGTACTGATGAGGTTCTGTGTATGTTGGTGAATTAGTCATACGAGCTGTTCTAGCAATGTGGGAAGTGCGAAAGTAATATTCATCAAGCGTTTGACAATAGACAACCATTGAAGTTTGTTGCAAGTAAAATAAAACTTAAATAGGATATATATATATTGTATATATATACTTACCCTCGTCTGGCAGTCTATCTTGGCGTTGTGGTCGGCCAGGGCCGTCACCATGTTGGTGCGTCCCCACTTGCTGCCCACGTGCAGCGGGGTGATGTGGTTCTGCAACGACCCCGTCACTCACTCTTATCACGTTATCATACATCAGATACATCATATAGGTTATCATCAGTTACAGACTACAGAGCGACAGGCAATACTCTCGCTACCTATATTGTATCCTCTAATTTATGATAGATTTCGTAATGTGTTTTAATGAAATAAAAAATCCAAATTTCATAATTACCAAATGGGCGATTTTCTAATGTCTTACTCTCCCTGGATTTTTTGTCGC